>WUQG02000014.1:0-219697 GCA_011317285.2 Androctonus mauritanicus | reverse complement strand
TTCTCATTCCCATGCGGGTAATGGACAATTTTTTTGACTTGCTCTCTAAGATGCGGTGAACCCGATTAAAGTGCGTTCTCCATTTTGTTTGCGCAGGTAAAGAGGGTGGTTGAGAGAAAGAAAGAACGGGAAAGCAAAAGAAAATAGACATGAATGATTTAAATTATTACCGTTTTTAGGAGATTTCATTAAAAATTTTACAAGAGAGTTACTATATTAAAAATTTCAAAAAAATTCAACTAAATCGTTTATTTTTTATTAAAAATAATGTCTGGTGATATTAAAAACGTTGTTTTCATGAATTATTTTCCCTCCATCTGGATCTTCAAGGGATGCTATTCATTCAAGGGCGTCAGGATCTCTTTCCTTTTTTCTTGCGAGGATTCAATGACTAAAAATATGGATTTTCATCATAATTGATTAATGGAGGAAAATCTTTGAAAGGAGCACTTTCACATCGTCGAAATCTTTCCCGCACTGAAGCGCCCAGTTCACTGGTAGTGCGGTAAATATTTTTCCCTACATCACACTTTCCCAGAATGGCAAAATCTTTGAATCCAATTCTGCGCGTTGGTGCAATCAAGTAATTGGGCTGCACCTCAATCGGGTAGCAACAAAGCAATCCTTCAAACAACTCTTCATCACTTTCAATCCCTAAACGCGATTGTAATCTCATCAAAAACAACCTCTCCTCTCTGAGATTCCACTACATACTACATTGATCATACCCTCTTCGATACAAGAGGAATTCATTATAAATTACACATTTGTCATGAATGACGATTAAACCCAAGAGTCAGGTTTGACTTCCTATTGGGAATGAAAAAACAGATAAATAAATTATTTACTTCTTAACATTAATTTATAAAAAATAAATAAAAATATTCTGAAGTAGACTAAATAGTGCGATTATTAGTTCTTAAATCTGCAACTGTTTCTCAACTTAAATGTATCTATCCATCATGTTAAATAGAGCATTTATTTCTTTTATAGAAGCGTCCAATGCGCACTGTTGAACTTCATAGCGATGCACCTTATCATTCCAATCTTTTTTCGTCTCTGCGCTTAAATCTTTAATATACATGAAAAAAGTGTATGCCAATCGCGTTTGAATATTATTTACGATTACGAACGCTCTATCGCAAAGGTTATCTAAGACGAACATTGGTAAAAACATCTTGGAATTAAAATCTATTGGATTAATATCATTAATTTTGTTTTTAAGTTCCTCTAATTGCTCTCCTATACTTTGAATCAATTTTAAATAAATGCTGACTCGAATATCTAATGAAAAAGCCTTACTTGCTTCTATTGCGTAATATTGATTAATGATTTCTGAAATTTCTTCATCTAGATTTTCATTCTCTGATATTTTTAAATTATTCAGTCGATTGTCTAACTTATCTTTTGACTCATATTCAGGAGGATAATTAAAATGTGTTTGCATGATTTTCATGCATTGTTTCGGTAGTTCTTTAATTTGAGATTGAACATTTTCAAAATTTTGGCCTACTTTTTGTTGTTTCTCGTAAATCAAATGACAACTAGCTAAAAGCTCGCTCAATAGAGGTTTAATCAGTTCCGATCTATTTTGATCAACTCTTTGTGATAAACGTTCCATCTGAGAAATTAAATTCGTAATGTTATGTACATACGCTTGGGAAGCTTTCATATTCATGAAAAAATTTTGTTGTTCTTCAATACTAGTATTTAAGTCATATATTTGTTTAAAGAGCTTTTCCCTAAACAGTTCCATTGTTCGATTTCGTTGCTGTTGAATTGGAGTAAGTACACTTTCTTCAAATTTTTCTAGGTTTTCATAAGCAGTCTGACATTCTTCCGACATTAACATAATAGAATCAGATACATCGATATTTTTAGCCTCAAGCCACTTTGTTATCTGCTTCAAATCGGGAATTTTTCTACAAGTACTGTCTGAAACATTTTCATCTATCACATCAGAAGATGTAGATACTATGGTTTCAAAAAAAAGTTGAGACTCAATGTCTTCTTGAAGCCGCGCAGAAGATGAATCTTTACAGATTTCTTTGTTGGTAGTCATCATTCGTTGAATCATCAAATGAGGCTTCATTTCTTTTTTATTCATGGATAACGAAAAGTGAAAATCAGGAAAGAAAAAATTTTTCTTAGAAAAAGAAATTCCTAGACATGCCAATTTTTTGGTTAATAAACCTGTCATCCCTATAAGACCATGAGCATTCTTCACATTTAATGTGAAAAAACTTTTCAGATTTGATGTCCGAATTTTTGTATATCGAGAAAAGAATTCGGACAAGCGATCATTTCTAAATTTTGCTGCCAAAAAAATGCTATCCTGACTATTTGGGATATTGACAAAATGACCTATCATATTCAATTTTGAACAAATCCCCCCTTTATACTGGATGTTTTGTTGAGACGCACTACAAATCGCTGCGTGCACCATTGATCCAAATACACCGAAAAATTGACTAGTAATTGCTTTCATAATCTATTCCTTAAAATAAAAACATAATTAAATAAAACGATAAAAATCCATAAATAAGTTGCTTTTTTGTATTCTAGCGGCTCCTTAATTTTAATGATGAATGGGCAATAGGATCCGCGATTCCCCATTGTTAAAATAAGGGTAGGACAAGATTTAATAAAATTCCAATGAAGCTGAGCGTTTAAATATCTCCAAAATTGGGATGTTTTTATAAAAATTGCAAAAAATTAAGAGTGCGAAGTAATTTTGTTTTGAAGAAATCTAAAATAGTAAAAATTGAAAAGAGAAAAATTATAACCTGCTAATTTTTTCAAGCTTAATTAAATAGATTTCAATGTTTTTCAAGCGTATGAAACAACTCTTCAAAAATCATTGAAGAATTGGCCCTAATGGTGAGATAGAAAACAATAAGCACCAATCATCTAGAGGCATTAAAACGCCTTAGAATTTTGGGCTATTTTCAATTCAAACTGAGATTAAATAATAATGAATCCCGAAAGTAAAAAATTTTTTTACCATTTTATTATTAATTATTTAATTGAGAAGGTATTTTATGATTGTTATTTTTATTATTTCCATCGCCTTTACTCATAAGTATTATTGAAACAATGATTAAACATGTCATAAATTTTAGTGATATCGTTTATCATTTTTATAAAATGGTCCTAAAAAGTGCTCATATCAATTTATTTGAATTTATTCCATTTTATCCTCCCTTTATTTCAATACCACCAATCAAAGAAGCTATTATCACCACGATTAATGCAGTAGACGTAAAACTAACTTACTTCATTAATTTTATTGTTATATTTTAGAATTAAGGACAAGTATATTGAAAAACAATGATAATGATACCGACTTTATTATTCAAAAAATCCTTTGATTAATGCTTTGGTATATTTGAATTAATGATGCACACAGCGATTTGGGGGCATCTCAAAAAATCTTCTTTTTGATAACTTTGAATGGCACAAAAATCATCCCCATCACCTTCGTGAACTTTTTTTCCTTAATTCAAAAATCAACGTAGTATTGATGCTGTGATAAAATAACTGTTTGATGCCTTGGAATATTAAATTAGACTTCCATGCTCCTTTCTCTGTTAATACAATCGCTATCTTGGCTTCGCAGAAAAAAATACTTTTAGGGATTTTCATCATAATTGATTAATGTAGGCAGCTCTTTTAGAGAGGCACTTTCACATCTGCGAAATCCTTCTCGAACTGAAGCGCCCAGCTCACTGGCAGTGCAGTAAATGTTTTCAACCACATAACGCTTTCCTAGAATGGCAAAATCTTTGAGCCCAATTCGGCGCGTTGGTGCAATCAAGTAATTGCGTTGAATCTCAATCGGATAGCAGCAAAGCAACCCTTCAAATAATTCTTCATCACTTTTAAGTCCTAAGCGCGATTTCATCTCATCCAAAAACAACCGCTCTACCCTTTGAGATTCCGCCACATATTTTTCGCACCCATCAAATTGTTTGCTTTCTTCTACACTAGGGGGATCGAGAATTAAAAGTGAGCGATGTATTCGTTCTCCTAATTCTCTATCGCTGCAACAATAGGGCAAAAATCCCCATTGAGCATACGGATCGAGCATGTATCGATCTACAACTTTTGAATAAGAATTTTCATAGTATCCTAGTAATCCATTTTTAAGATAGAGAATTAGTGCGCTGCGATATCGTACGCTGGCTCGATTTCTAGGGAGAATTGGCTCTTGCCCTTCTGACAATTCGGGAGGCAAGATGATTTCTAATCGGCGATTGTATTTCACGGAAATCCCCGAGCTTTTGGCGATTTGATAGTTGCCTCTAACAAAGCTCTGATTGATTCCGTCTTTCATCCAATAGCCCAATTCTTTTGCTGTAATAGGATTCGGTAACATTATTCCTACCTTGGCCATCCCCAAAAAATGGCCGTTAATCAATTTTTGCAGAGGACAAATCGTAAAGTGTTTTTGATAAAATTTCAGTGAGACGGTTCTTTTTTTAGCGTGAAAATGCTCTATCGTCACTTGAGCAAGATCGCAACATCGCTGATAAGCTCTTTCTAAAAACAAATCATTCTCATTGTCGTCTTCATTTATAAAATCCTCCCAACTCAAATCTTCTCGGTAGAGCAGTAAATATTCATACAGCTTCATCCCCAACTCTTCATTGCTAATTTGATTTCGATTGAAAAAAAAGGGTTCAATTTTCGGATTGACTTTTGTTATAGGCGGATGTGCATTTCTAGTAACAAAAAAAAACCAATCTCCAATTCCTCCTAAATCTACAGCACCCTCTTTTTCCATTTGTATTATTTTAGAACTCATTTTTTACCTCTATTTTCCGGTCTTTGTGGGAACAATATGAGCGCATTTATGACTAAAACAACATTAAATTAGACTTCTTTTCTGGCATATCAAAAAATAATCTTATGGATTTTCATCATAATTGATTAATGTGGGCAAATCTTTTGACGGCGCACTTTCACATCGCCGAAATCCTTCCCGAACTGAAGCGCCCAGCTCACTGGCAGTGCAGTAAATATTTTCTACTACATAACGCTTTCCTAGAATGGCAAAATCTTTGAGCCCAATTCGGCGCGTTGGTGCAATTAAGTAATTGCGCTGAATCTCAATCGGATAGCAGCAAAGCAACCCTTCAAACAATTCTTCATCACTTTTAAGTCCTAATCGCGATTTCATTTCATCCAAAAACAATCGCTCTACCCTTTGAGATTCCGCCACATATTTTTCGCACCCATCAAATTGTTTGCTTTCTTCTACACTGGGGGGATCGAGAATTAAAAGCGAGCGGTGTATCCGCTGTCCCAGTTCTTTATCGCTGCAACCATAGGGCAAAAATCCCCATTGCGCATAGGGATCAAGCATGTATCGATCTACAACTTTTGAATAAGAATTTTCATAATATCCCAATAAACCATTTTTAAGATAGAGGATTAACGCGGTGCGATATCGTACGCTGGCTCGATTTCTAGGGAGAATTGGCTCTTGCCCTTTTGACAATTCAGCGGGTGAGATGATTTCTAATCGGCGATTGTACTTCACAGCAACTCCCGAGCTTTTAGGGATTTTATAATTACCTCTTAGAAAGCTCTGATTGATGCCATCTTTCATCCAATAGCCCAATTCTTTTGCTGTAATGGGATTCGGTAACATCATTCCTACCTTTGCCATCCCCAAAAAATGGCCATTAAGCAATTTTTGCGCAGGACAAATTGTAAAATGATCTTGATAAATTTTCAAAGAAACGCCTATTTTTTTAGCGTGAAATTGATCTATCGTCATTTGGGCAAGATCGCAACATCGCTGGTAAGCTCTTTCTAAAAACAAATCATTTTCATTGTTGTCTTCGTCTACGAAATCCTCCCAACTCAAATCCTCTCGGTAGAGCAGTAAATACTCATAGAGCTTCATCCCCAACTCTTCATTACTAATTTGATTTCGATTGAAAAAAAAGGGCTCAACCTTCGGATTGATTTTTGTTATAGGCGGATGTGCATTTCTAGTAACAAAAAAAAACCAATCTCCAATTCCTCCCAAGTCTACAGCACCCTCTTTTTCCATTTTTATTATTTTAGAACTCATTTTTTACCTCTATTTTCCGGTCTTTGTGGGAACAATGATGATTTTAACCTGAATATCAAATTTGCTCTTGAATTCACCAACGGCCGCCTTGACGGCTTGAAGATGCAGTTCACTAAATCCTTCTGGAATATTGAGAACAAGAATTCCCTTTTCTATAATCGGATTGAGCTTCGATTCTCTAGAAAATATATTATTACTTATAAGTTTTTCTTTTCGAGCTTGCTCTTGTTGCAAAAACTTGTGCATGCTGACCAAATGACGTTTAATTTGCGCTTTAAGTAGAGAGGGTTGTCGATAACGACTCCAGGTCATTGAAATGCTCTTGACACTATAGCCGACCATGCGTCCCCCGATTGCCGCATAATAATCCACTCCAGCCGCTCCAAAGATGCACCGTTTTAACCCTGAAACCAACCATTGAAAAAACTCTTCTTTTTGATAACCTTGAATGCCAGAAACCAGTCCCATGACCCTGGCTACATTGGCTTTATCACATGCAAAACGCTTTAACTCTGTTCCTTTGGCGGTCAGGCAACGAACCTCACGGCGTGAGCTTTAAGAGCTTATTTTTACGGAATGAAAAAATCTTAGGGATTTTCATCATAATTGATTAATGTGGGCAGATCTTTTAGAGGGGCACTTTCACATCGCCGAAATCCTTCCCGAACTGAAGCGCCCAGCTCACTGGCAGTGCAGTAGATATTTTCCACTACATAACGCTTTCCTAGAATGGCAAAATCTTTGGGCCCAATTCGGCGGGTCGGTGCAATTAAGTAATTGCGCTGAATCTCAATCGGATAGCAGCAAAGCAACCCTTCAAACAACTCTTCATCACTTTTTAAACCTAAGCGCGATTTCATCTCATCTAAAAACAATCGCTCCACCCTCTGAGATTCCGCCACATATTTTTCGCACCCATCAAATTGTTTGCTTTCTTCTACGCTGGGGGGATCGAGAATTAAAAGCGAGCGGTGTATCCGTTTGCCCAATTCTTTATCGCTGCAACCATAGGGCAAAAATCCCCATTGCGCATAGGGATCGAACATATTTTGATAAGCAACGCGTGAAAATGAATTTTCATAGTACCCTAATAATCCATTTTTAAGATAGAGAATTAACGCGCTGCGATATCGTACGCTGGCTCGATTTCTAGGGAGAATGGGCTCTTGCCCTTTTGGCAATTCAGTGGGGGAGATGATTTCTAATCGGCGATTGTATTTCACGGCAACCCCCGAGCTTTTAGGGATTTTATAATCACCTCTTAGAAAGCTTTGATTGATGCCATCTTTCATCCAATAACCCAGCTCTTTTGCTGTAATGGGATTCGGTAACATCATTCCTACCTTTGCCATCCCCAAAAAATGGCCATTAATCAATTTTTGCATAGGGCAAATCGTAAAGTGGTTTTGATAAAAATTCAGCGAAGCTCCTATTTTTTTAGAATGAAAATACTCCAGCGTCACTCGGGCAAGATCGCAATATCGCAAAGAAGTTTTTTCTAAAAACAAATCATTTTCATTGTTGTCTTCGTCTACGAAATCCTCCCAACTCAAATCCTCTCGGTAATGAAGTAAATATTCATAAAGCTTCATCCCCAACTCTTCATTGCTGATTTGATTTCGATTGAAAAAAAAGGGCTCAATTTTCGGATTGACTTTTGTTATAGGAGGATGCGCATTTCTCGCAACAATCGAAAACCAATCGCCAATACCCACAATATCAATATCAGCATCCTCTTTCTCTTTTTCCATTTGTATTATTTTAGAACTCATTTTTTACCTCTATTTTCCGGTCTTTGTGGGAACAATATGAGCGCATTTATGACTAAAACAACATTAAATTAGACTTCTTTTCTGGCATATCAAAAAATAATCTTATGGATTTTCATCATAATTGATTAATGTGGGCAAATCTTTTGACGGCGCACTTTCACATCGCCGAAATCCTTCCCGAACTGAAGCGCCCAGCTCACTGGCAGTGCAGTAAATATTTTCTACTACATAACGCTTTCCTAGAATGGCAAAATCTTTGAGCCCAATTCGGCGCGTTGGTGCAATTAAGTAATTGCGCTGAATCTCAATCGGATAGCAGCAAAGCAACCCTTCAAACAATTCTTCATCACTTTTAAGTCCTAATCGCGATTTCATTTCATCCAAAAACAATCGCTCTACCCTTTGAGATTCCGCCACATATTTTTCGCACCCATCAAATTGTTTGCTTTCTTCTACGCTGGGGGGATCCAGATGTAGCAGCGAACGATGTATTCGCTGTCCCAGTTCTCTATCGCTGCAACAATAGGGCAAAAATCCCCATTGAGCATATGGGTCAAGCATATTTTGATAAGCAACGCGTGAAAATGAATTTTCATAATATCCCAATAATCCATTTTTAAGATAGAGAATTAATGCGGTGCGATATCGTACGCTGGCTCGATTTCTAGGGAGAATGGGCTCTTGCCCTTCTGGCAATTCGTTGGGCGAGATAATTTCTAATCGGCGATTGTATTTCACGGCAACTCCCGAGCTTTTAGAAATTTTATAATTACCTCTTAGAAAGCTTTGATTGATTCCGTCTTTCATCCAATAGCCCAATTCTTTTGCTGTAATGGGATTCGGTAACATCATTCCTACTTTGGCCATCCCCAAAAAATGGCCATTAATCAATTTTTGCGTGGGACAAATCGTAAAGTGATTTTGAAAAAATCTCAGCGAAGCCCCTATTTTTTTAGAGTGAAAATACTCCAGCGTCACTTGGGCAAGATCGCAATATCGCAAAGAAGTTTTTTCTAAAAACAAATCATTCTCATTGTTGTCTTCGTCTACGAAATCCTCCCAGCTCAAATCCTTTCGGTAATGAAGTAGATATTCATAAAGCTTCATCCCCAACTCTTCATTGCTGATTTGATTGCGATTGAAAAAAAAGGGCTCAATTTTCGGATTGACTTTTGTTATAGGCGGATGCGCATTTCTAGCGACAATCGAAAACCAATCGCCAATACCCATAAGATCAATGTCAGCATTCTCTTTCTCTTTTTCCATTTGTATTATTTTAGAACTCATTTTTACCTCTATTTTCCGGTCTTTGTGGGAATAACGATGATTTTAACCTGAATATCAAATTCGCTCTTGAATTCGCCAACGGCCGCCTTGATGGCTTGAAGATGCAATTCACTAAATCCTTCTGGAATGTTGAAAACAAGAATTCTCTTTTCTATAATCGGATTTATATCCATTTTTTTAGTCCACGTATCATCTTTCATAAGCATCCTTTCTTGCTCTTGCTGCAAAAACTTGTGCATACTGACCAAATGACGTTTGATTTGCGCTTTAAGAAGAGAGGGTTGTCGATAACGACTCCAAGTCATTGAAATGCTCTTGACGCTATAACCGACCATGCGTCCCCCGATTGACGCATAATAATCCACTCCAGCCGCTCCAAAAATGCACCGTTTTAACCCTGAAACCAGCCATTGAAAAAACTCTTCTTTTTGATAACCTTGAATACCAGAAACCAGTCCCATGACCCTGGCTACATTGGCTTTATCACATGCAAAACGCTTTAACTCTGTTCCTTTAGCGGTCAGGCAACGAACCTCACGGCGGGAGCTTTCTCCTTTAATAGACGCAGCATAAAAATGCTCGTACCAAATGTCTTCACTGTTTTCCCATTGCTCTTTCACAAAATTGAGCAATGAAATGGCTTGAACATCATTTTTCAAATTCTTTTTGAGATCATCCATTGATTTAATCAAATAAGCAGGGAGATTTTTCTGGCTATTTTTTAACAATATTTGATATTGTTCTACAGAGATTGTTTGAACGCTCACCCTCTCTTCATCTTCAAATACTTGCGCAATTAAGGCGATGTCTCTTGCAAGAGCTTATTTTTACGGAATGAAAAATCTTATGGATTTTCATCATAATTGATTAATGTGGGCAGCTCCTTTAGAGGGGCACTTTCACATCGGCGAAATCCTTCTCGAACTGAAGCGCCCAATTCACTGGCAGTGCAGTAAATATTTTCAACCACATAACGCTTTCCTAGAATGGCAAAATCTTTGGGCCCAATTCTGCGCGTTGGTGCAATTAAGTAATTGCGCTGAATCTCAATCGGATAGCAGCAAAGCAACCCTTCAAATAACTCTTCATCACTTTTAAGTCCTAAGCGCGATTTCATCTCATCCAAAAACAACCGCTCCACCCTCTGAGATTCTGCTATATATTTTTCACAACCATAAAATTGCTTGCTTGCTTCTACACTGGGGGGATCGAGAATTAAAAGTGAGCGGTGAATCCGCTGTCCCAGTTCTCTATCGCTGCAACAATAAGGCAAAAAGCCCCATGGGGCATAGGGATCAAGCATATTTTGATAAGCAACGACTGAAAATGAATTTTGATAATATCCCAGCAATCCATTTTTAAGATAGAGAATTAACGCGGTGCGGTTTTGCACACTTGCTCGATTTCTAGGTAGAATTGGTTCTTGCCCTTCTGGTAATTCAGCGGGTGAGATGATTTCTAATCGGCGATTGTATTTCACGGCAATCCCCGAGCTTTTGGATATTTTATAATTACCTCTTAGAAAGCTCTGATTGATGCCATCTTTCATCCAATAGCCCAGCTCTTTTGCTGTAATGGGATTCGGTAACATTATTACTACCTTGGCCATCCCCAAAAAATGGCCATTAATCAATTTTTGCGTAGGGCAAATCGTAAAGTGATTTTGAAAAAATTTCAGCGAAGCCCCTATTTTTTTAGCGTGAAAATATTCCAGCGTTATTTGGGCAAGATCACAATACCGCAAAGAAGTTTTTTCTAAAAACAAATTATTCTCATTATTGTCTTCGTTTACGAAATTCTCCCAACTCAAATCATCTCGGTAATGCAGTAAATATTCATAAAGCTTCATCCCCAACTCTTCATTGCTGATTTGATTTCTATTGAAAAAAAAGGGCTCAACCTTCGGATTGACTTTAGTTATAGGCGGATGCGCATTTCTAGCGACAATTGAAAACCAATCGCCAATACCCACAATATCAATATCAGCACCCTCTTTTTCCATTTGTATTATTTTAGAACTCATTTTTACCTCTATTTTCCTGTTTTTGTTGGAATAATGATGATTTTAACCTGAATGTCAAAGTCGCTTTTGAATTCGCCCACGGCCGCCTTGATAGCTTGAAGATGCAATTCACTAAATCCTTCTGGAATGTTGAAAACAAGAACTCCCTTTTCTATAATCGGATTAATATCCATTTTTTCAGCCCACATACCATTATTTATAAGGATCTTTTTACGATTTTGCTCTTGTTGCAAAAACTTGTGCATACTGACCAAATGACGTTTGATTTGCGCTTTAAGTAGAGAGGGTTGTCGATAACGACTCCAAGTCATTGAAATGCTCTTGACGCTATAGCCGATCATACGTCCACCAATTTTCGCATAATAATCCACTCCAGCCGCTCCAAAGATGCACCGTTTTAATCCTGAAACCAACCATTGAAAAAACTCTTCTTTTTGATACCCTTGAATGCCAGAAACCAGTCCCATGACCCTGGCTACATTGGCTTTATCACATTCAAAACGCTTTAACTCTGTTCCTTTAGCGGTCAGGCAACGAACCTCACGGCGGGAGCTTTCTCCTTTAATAGACGCAGCATAAAAATGCTCGTACCAAATGTCTTCACTGTTTTCCCATTGCTCTTTCACAAAATTGAGCAATGAAATGGCTTGAACATCATTTTTCAAATTCTTTTTGAGATCATCCATTGATTTAATCAAATAAGCAGGGAGATTTTTCTGGCTATTTTTTAACAATATTTGATATTGTTCTACAGAGATTGTTTGAACGCTCACCCTCTCTTCATCTTCAAATACTTGCGCAATTAAGGCGATGTCTATTGCAAAAAAGAACGTTTCCTTTTGTGTATCTTTTTTGACATTTTTGTTCCAAGACTTTGTCCAGTGCTCTAGTTTTTTTAACGTATTTTTTCCAACAAGAGAAAGCATCCAGCTCTCTTTTACTTCATTTCCTTGCTGCAATTCTATGATTGGAACTTGCCCTATTTTCGGCAACAAAAGACGAATTTGATCGCATTGTTCGCCCGCACTGACTATTGAAATGAGTTCCTGACATTGCTCACGTTGCATAAGGCTAAATAATTTTCTTACTAATCCAAATTTTTTCTTTTTACCCTTTGGATTGTGTATAAATTTTCTCAGCGTATTGGCCGCAATCATGCAGCTCGCCTTAGGCTGTGCAGGCGGCGCTTGCCCCTGGTGCCCCGCATCACATCGCTGAGAAGCAGGAAGCATTTCATCTGGTGCCGGCGCTGCCTCGACTGCTGGCTCAGGGGGATTGCTTTGAATGAGGTACCGCGGGGCATTTATCTGATTCATGACGACTGCATCTTCTATCCGAGAGAGCAAGTACACCCCCCGGTTGGCTTGTTCTAGCCATACTTCTGAACGAGCCAATAAATTAGTTTCCAATGGTCTAATGATTTGCTGGCCCAAGTCCCTTGGGGCCTCTTGCAATTCATTGGAACGATAAACCGAAACATCATTTGCCGCTGAACTATTCCAATTGGAAGGTTCAAAATTGCGCTGCCCCCCTATTAAATCGGAACGCGACAATCCATAGAGAGCATTTTGATGGACTGCTCTCAATGAGGGAAGATAGGTTGGTAACTGAGGCTGAGGCACTAGATCAAATGAGATTGCTCCACCCCCCCTTGGTTCTAATGGAGCAGGAGGAGAACCGTCGGATAACTGAAGCGGCAGAGTTGGATCAAAGTAGGTCGGTAACTGAGGCTGCGGCACTAGATCAAATGAGATTGCTCCACCCCCACTTGGTTCTAATGGAGCAGGAGGAGAACTGTCGGATAACTGAAGCGGCAGAGTGGGATCAGAGGAAGGCGCATCGATCCAACGATAACGTGCGTTCGGTAAAGCGATAGGCGGCGGGTCCTTCTTCAAAAAAGCTGAGACAAGGGTATGATAGATGGATTCTACTTCTTCTAAAGAAAGTTGCGCTCCAATTCCCTTACATGAATAGTGAACGCGGCCGATGGGGGTTTTCGTGGCGCTACGTTTCTGTAAGAAAGAGCCATACTTTTTAGACTTGATCAGAATATATTGCTGCATCACCAGATTTCCGGAGGGGGATTGCTCAAAGAAATGAGGCAAGTTCTGTTTTGCGCAAAAGCGATCCAAATTTCCATACTGAATCCCATACTGACTATCAATGAAACCAAACAGTTTCAATTGCTCTTTTGAGCTTCCCAAAATATCTTCATAAAAATAGGTCAAAACAATAACGCCTTCTTCCGCGTCCAGAAATGGCTTCCCAAATTTGAGTTTTTCTTTACTGGGTATTGGAAAATAGTAATCAACCAACTGTTGTCCCGCGCTACAGGCCAGAGAATAAACCATTTGATTGATCACATCGCTACCGGAAATTTGCCCTTGACGATATTGATAATAAAGCATCCCCGCTTTGAATAAATGCATTGCATTGGGATGAACCATCATCTGAATCATTTTTGTGAGCAATGCATTCTTAAACTGAATTTTGCCAACCTTGCTCTGAATTAACGCCGTTGCAAAATTTAACAACAAGTCTTTTACACTAAAAAATCGGTAAAATTCATCTTGGTAAGCTTCAATCCACAACCGCTCATATTCTTCTGCTGAAATTCTTCCATAAAGATAGGCTTGTTCGATGTTTTGGGCCTTGGTTATCGCCGTTTGCACATAAGGCCAGAGGGTGGAAACAACCGTATAAGTCGTTGAGATCGCTATGCCCCCATACCTTAAAATAAGTGCTCCACCACTTCCAACTCCCATTCCTACAACCGCAGAAATCGCCAAATTTCGTGCGCCGTCATAAATCCAATGAGAGGTTGAATAGTCTCGTGCAATATCGAAAAATGGAGTGAGGCTTTCATCCAAACAAAACGATTGCATCAAAAACGTTTGCATATTGGATTCAAAATTAGCATACGAATGCCACCACCTCTCTTGAGAAAGTGCCCTTAAAAAAGCATCGTGATCACATCTTCTAGCATAGTCAATGGCGCCTGATAAAGACATTGCATCATATCCCCTGCGATGGGCATGACGTTGAAAAAGCATCACGGCATTATAAACATCCTCAATATTCACGTGATGTTGCCTTGCAAAGGCGCTTATTACCATTGTAATGGAATCATTTTGATCGTGAATGTCGATAAATCGAACATGCGGATGAGCCAAACGATATTCTTGGACACATTGCAATGCCTGCGCCATCACTTCATCCATACGCGGAGCGACTAGCCAGCTTGGCTCATCAAATTCTAATGCCCTATACCCTATTAATGCCCAATCATCGGTAATTTTCCATGGCACTGAAACCTTGAAAGTTTCTTGCATGATCCACGTTTGGAAATACCGCATGCATTGCCGCTGATATCGCCGGTTATATTCTTGGATCAAAAAAGATTGAAATTCCTCTATTTGTATCGCTTTCTCGAATTCAGACACCATCTCTTGTGTCGAAATCTCTTTTTGAATCCAGCGTGAATATATCCTCGGATTTTTCTTTAAAAACAGAGCCATTGGGCCATCTTTTTCATTAATTTTATCGGTTAAATGAACAATATCACTTTTATTTTCAAAATTATTGGCAATCGCTTGTTCCACTCGCTTCTCGCCAACCTGTTGGATGGTTTGCTTAAGGCCTTCAATTTTTTCAACGTAATTAAAAAGCGCATGCAAAAAAACATTTTTATTCCATCCTCTTGGCATGAGACAGGAAGCACAAACATCATTGGCCGCCTGCGCATCATTCATAACAATCTGACGAAAATATCCCGAAAGCACTCCCGAATCTTCTGGATTCCTTTGTAAAAATTGCTCAAAACCTTCAATAAGAATGCTCCTAATATAAATATTAGGGGAATTAGCAATGCGTTGATGAATATTTTCTCTTCTTTTTCTGCCTCGAGCTGTTATTTTCTCTTCCAAAGAGCCTATTATTCTGTGTGTGATTCTATCTTCAAGGCTCTCTATCACAAGATCTTTTATTATGTCTTCATCATTCTCTATTACCCTGGCTGGTATTCTGTTTTTAAAAATATTCTTCACTTGGGCTGCGATGCTATCTTCAAGATCGTCTATCTGCTGATTCAAAATAGGATTATTGATTTTCCTTAAAACCATCAAATTCTTTTTTATCGATGCTAGAGGGTTTAAAGGGTTAATAAAAAGAGGTAAGTAAATTAACAATAGTTTTAAGCTACCCCCTACAAAGCGCGCAAACAAAACATCCTTTGGTTGTCCCAACCATGTTTGCTCTGCCTCCGCTTCTTTTAAAGCCTCTTGAACCTTTATGGTTTCTTGGGCCAAATAGTGCTTTTGAGCGCGCATTTGAAACTCTCGAATATTCTTTACTGCCTTCTCCGGCATCAAAAACAAATCCTCAAGTTGATCCATTCGTCGTAATAAGGCAATTTCTTGGTCTCGATTTCTTAAGGGAATTTCTACAAAAGATAAGTTCGCCTCCATTGTGGCTTTTTCCCCGGAAACAGAAGGTTGTTGCGGTGACACAAGCAAATCTCTCATTTGTTCATCGACGAGATTAGGTGGAGTTTTTACAAACGCAATAAAGTTGGCACCCGAAGTATGCGCCGATGATGGGGATGATTTCTCCAATATTCTGTCTAAAATCTCGGCTCGACACGATTCAGAAAACATTTCAATATCTCGGAGGGAAACATTGATTCTTTCCAAAACGTGATCATTATTTTCTGGAATAGGTTCGTTCAATAAACCGCGTAAAATTTCTTGTTCAACTCTGGCAAAGCTCCCCCATCCCATTTGATTTCGAGATAATTCATATGGACCTTTTGAAAATTGAGGGCGCTTCCAGTCATTTTTATCGTCGCAATGGGAGCCCTCTCCGAGTTGTGACTGATATTCAGTTTGCGCGGTCAAATCATCTTCAATATGCCGCGCCTGCACATTCGCTTGGACCGCTGAGATCGTTTGCCTCGTCAAAAGGGTGAGCATCTGAGATTTGGAAATCCTCCCCATGCGCCCTTCGGCCAAAGTAACGACTATCGGGGCACCCGTTAATAAAATCGCTTTGACTTCAGCATTATTGGTCCTTGGACAAAATTCAGCGGCTTTGGCCAGGAGAGGACCCAATTCTCGTTCCAAAAAGGCCCATCCACTTCCCTGCACAAATTGTTGAAACGTTCCATCGCCCTGCGCGCTGCTTACTAATCCCTCTTTAAATATCTCTGCTCCACGCGCCAGAAGACCTGTTTGAGAAGTGCATTGCGTTAAAATTTTCTCTTGCTTGATTAAGGCATCGGCATGGTTCAAAAACTCTGATGGTGTGTTTAATTGATTGAAATTTCTTTGCGTTGTTTGTAAGGCGCGCATGCCTGAGCGCTGCAAATGGCTCATTGATGCATTAAATTTCTGTTGGCAACGTTTGTTAAGTGCCAGTATCCTCGTGCTTTTGTTTGGCCGCTCGAACGCCACATTCAAATTCAACTCTTTTGTAAAGATCTGCTTCCATCTCTTTAGCGCATGTTCAGAATGTTGGACAATGACTTCTAAATAGTTTTCAATCAATTCTAAATAAGTTTCCTTATCAGATGGTGTGCAAAATTCTCGAGAAGATTTCCAAGAGCTCGTACAATTATGGTCTTTATTGGCATATGTCTCCATGATTTCTTGAGCCACATGCGATGGGATTGCTTCTCTTTGTTCATCGGGATAAATTTGAAATTTGTTCAACTCGGGAAGCAGGTTTTTATAGTTTCCTTTCAAAAAAGTCATCAACCCATTTTTAATCGCATCGGTATAAAATTCTCCTAAGTAGGCGAAAACCCAATTGCCTTTCAGATGAAGCCCAGTAGTCGATTTTTTATTCCATTGCACCTCTATAGTCAAATGCTCAATCTTGAGCGGCTGACGCTGAAACTTTTCTTTCTCAGCGCCTTCTTGCTGCGTTAACGCTCCTCCAATCACAGTGGCTTTGGATATTGTCCCTGTTAACCCCTCCTCCCCTGCAAAAATTCCACTCATTCGGCTGACCACGTGCGATTCTATCAATTGGTCTTTATATTCCAAATCAGGAAAACTCAATGAGGGGCAACCTTGCCCTGTGACAAAGCCCCGTTTACCTTGTCGCAACGAAGGAAGCATCCAATTAAAATCACCTTTCAAATTAAGGGCATACACCAATTCGACGCTGCGCGTGCGATGAGAAGCAATCTTCAATTGCTCAATATTTTTAAAATCAATATTTGAGCCTAAAATTCTGCCCCCATTTAAAGAAAGCGTCTGAATATTTGAAAAACAGACCTGCTCCACCCCTTCCACAAGAGTATGAAAATCATAACTGCGGCGTTGACGAATATTGCCTTGGCTAGATCCAAGCCCGCCAGAGATCATGAACGAACTCAATGTTTTCATCAATGCCTCGGAAGCGCATGCGCCGCCAGTGGAAATGGTTTTCAAAACATCTATCAATGAACAAGTGACTTGCATGCCTCCATGGGCAGAAGATTGCTTCAATTCACTGCTACAATCACATTCAATCACCCCAGCGTGAAAATCAACATCGGGCGCCTCATAGCCGATCGTATTGCCCTCAATAAAACTGCCAATCGTTTTGATGCTTTGATGCGCTTTAAATAAGGCCGTTCCATTTTTACAGCAAAAAATCGTTGGGACCCAAATATGTTGACCATTCTTAATAGACGAGTGAGTGTGGTCTGATTGATAGCGTGCAAAAAGTTCGATGGCCAACAGTGCTCGCCCCACGGTATCTTTCTCTAGCAAAGAGCCATTTGTTCGATCGCCCATAGCTGCTTGTCGCGCATTTTCCGCAGTATTGAGCGAATCGACCACCGTTGCCCCCGTTGTGAGGACTTCCGCTCCGGTCACCAATGCGGCATTGGGATTATTCCATCGACGTGCGTTGGGATCCTCTCGGAAAATTTCTTGGATCAATTGTTCAGAATCGGCAACCTCTTTCTTCCATTTTAAAAATGCATGATCAACCCCAATGCCATAGGTTTTCTGTTGCAATTTTTCGATGACACACGCGCATCCGTGATCGACTGAGCGTCCTGAAAAAGAGATATTGGCGGCATTGATGCGAGCATCACCCGATTCCATAAAAATATTCACTGCGTCAAACAATAAATTTTTTCTCAAAGAAAGCTCAAAAACGATTGATTTTTCCTCGGAATCATCACTGCGGGTAGCATCCTCTACAATTTGGGCATTTGGGCGGATGTTAAAAAAACTTTGACTAATGGGCTCAGGGTCATCTTTCCAAAAAGTATAGTCTTCATATTTATCCGATTGCGTAAAGCCAAAAAACGTTAAGCCACCATCGACAGTATTCCCTGACTGTATGCCTTTTGAAAAATCGCTATCAATCTGAGGCTCTTCAAATTCAATGACCTTCTTATCTGCTTCGATGGCTTTCTTACCTGCGTCGATGACTTTCTTACCTGCGTCGATGACTTTCTTACCTGCTTCGATGACTTTCTCATCTGCTTCGATGACTTTTTTACCTGCTTCGACGACTGTCTTACCTGCTTCGATGACTGTCTTACCTGCTTCGATGACTGTCTTACCTACTTCGATGACTTTCTTACCTGCTTCGATGACTGTCTTACCTGCAGCACTTTTTTGATTCGCTTTTTTTCTTTGAGTCATGCAATGAAATTGCAAGATGTGGGCAATGTTTTGACTGAGTTTGACAAGTTCAGAAAAAACAGTTAATTGGGCAAAACATCGAAATTCTTCATCCAATGCCGTTTGATATTTAGAAATGAAGTCTCGACATTCTAAAATTTTTTCCTTCCACAAATCATTGTGGACAGCTGCTGATGCCGGCTCTGAATGAGAATGAGATGGCGGAATCAAAAAAGAATCTACAGATCGTTCACCCTGGACTGCGGCTGAGGCGGACTCTGACTGAGTATGAACAGAAGGCAATGAGTGCTCGTTTTGGACAGAGGGTGACGCCGGTTCTGACTGAGAGTGAGATGACGGGCTCAAACAAGACAATGAATGCATAAGCAGCTCAACCCTTACCTTTCTGGGTGAATGCACACCATTGGCTTTTTCTTCATTATGATGCCACGATAACAGTTTCTGTAGCTCGCCATGCAACATCGGAGCAATATTTTGTGGAGTAAAAAGCTCATCGTCGGTTATGGTCTCAGGATCATCTGCAGCAGTTCGAGAACGCCCATTGGAAACAAACCAATTTTTAAAAAAATTTAAAAATTTATCTCTTTTTCGGTTGCTTTCTTGCGCGTTTAATGTGGCGCTGTAATCCTCAAAAATTTTTCTCCACGCTAAAAATAGTTCCTTTTCTCTCTGATGAGTGGTGTAATAATTCTGTAATTGAGTTGGAGTGAATTGAGTTGAGACTTCCTCCAATTTATCGCGGAGCGTTTCAAACTTCATCCTGGTCTCTTGAACATCTAAATTCAGATCTGATATCTGTTTTCGGAAGGCGCGACGAAATTCATGGTGTTCAAACTCAGCACAAACTTTCTCTTTTTTCTTATGTAATTGCAGGATGAGGCGCATTTTCTCTTGCAAATTGGGCAAATCCTGCATCAATTCCGAAAAAATCTTTTCAAAATTCCACCTTTTCTCAGAATTGCATTCCTTTTCGTCAATTCCTTGACGTGGCAAATGCTGCACTTTCTCATCAATGGCCATATGCGCTTCTCTAAAGGCATTAAATGCATTTTCTAAAGAAGAAATCTCAGCATTGTGATTCAGCAAATCCAGACGCTTGATTGCATCGATGGATTGCTGGATCACTTGATAACTTGATAAAAAGAGTTGTTGTTTTAAGGCAAATACCGTATCAGGTTCCTGAATTTCATTGCGAGAGAGCGCAGTGGTTAAAGCACTTTCTAATTTGGGATCGATAAAAATGCTGCAGGCCTGGAGCTGATGAACCTGATTCATTTGGATGCGAATGAGGGCATTAAATTTACTCATCTTTGCCTCCAATGAAGAGAGCAGTGCTTTAAATTCTCTCCATGATTGCAGAGTCATGAGGGAGGGTTCTTCTCTTTCTCCTTCAATAGGCGTCGATAGCTCTCTTAACTGGAGAAAAATCTCCGCGCCGCCGCTGAGAATCGATTGCAATCGCGCTTTAATGACATTCAAATTTTGTGCATTCAAACCTGAAAGCAAGATCTTGCATTTTTCATCACTGCTTTGAGTGAGGTTAATGAGTATAATGCTCGCCTGTTTTAATTTCGCAATAGATTCTTGAATGGCGCTCAAGGAGGGGTCTAAAAGAAGGGCATCGCAACTTTTCAAAATGTTTTTAAGATAAGCAAGCCCAATAGTGCTGTGATCGCCGCGCGATTCATTTTTTTTCGCCAATGCAGTTTGATAGCTGAGCAGCTCTTCTCTTGAGGAGATGCATGTAGAGATCCAATCCTCCAGATGATCCAAAGAGAGTCTAGCCCAAAGAGATTCAATAGGTTCTAAATAAGCATTCAATGATTCAAGGGTCTGAAAATCCGTTCTTTCAAACGCATCAATGCGTTTCAGGGCATTTAAAAATTGAGTTCCAATCTGTTCATACTGCACAAACGTGCAGCGAACATCCTCACAAACATGGGTGATCTCATCTAAAGCGTGCTCGAATTTTATAAAATGTTCACTTTTTTCTAAAGCATTAACTAATTGTTGACGCAAATGTTTAAATTTTTGAGTGAATGCGTTGAGCTTTTGCTGCTCTTTCAGCGCTTGGGATTCGCAGATTAAATCTTTTAATCCCCTATTTTTCCAAGAAATGATTTTTAATAATTGCATTTTTTCATTCAATTCATCGCAATCCGCTTGTGCACGTTCTAACTTCGCCAATGCTTCATCCAATCGGGAGATTAATAAGGCAATCTCTGCAGCCGAATCTTCCTCGGAGGGACCCACTTCTAAAGTGCCGCCACTCCATTTTACTCTCTCAGTCTCCAGCTGAATCCCTTTGAAATTGGCATAAGCCGCGTGCCCTTCCAATTTTTGGCATACAATCTGACCATGCAATTCTACTAAGCTGAGCTCTTGAGTTTTATCACCGCTTTGTTCAGATAAAGTTGGATCGTTGCGGCTCGAAATCTCTGCATTGGCTCTCATATTTTCTCTGCCTGCGGAAATTTTTTTCAACAACAACGTTCCATTTAACTGAAAATAAGCGCCTTTACCCAAGCGAAAGCGCTTTCCAGCCACCGTATAATTGTCAGCAACAACTATTTCATCCTCAATTTCATGATTGGTATAAACGATGATGTCTTTGGCATCTGTGAAGGCTCTTCCATGGATTAATTGGACTTCACTTTGTAAAAGTAAAAAGTGATAGCATTCCTTGATTTGCTCTCGGAGGCGTGCAGCAAGTCGGACATCAGCCTGCGCCTGAGCAAGCGCTTCCAAATCTCTTAAAACATGCAGTGCTGCACAGTCATAAGACAAGCAGTACTTGTCACAATATTGGTAATAACGCTCCAGTACGTTCATAGAATTTAGGAGATCGCACACACTTTTTTTCACTGAATCGGGTAAATTTAACTCAGAAGAATGATGAAGATTCCGCTGTTGCAATTGATTCAGCTGCGTTTGAATGTGACGAGGTTGTCTCCGATTCCGTGCATAAGCATTTTCAATTTCGAGACGCCTCCGCTCTTGAAAATACTCCCTAGGTTCAAAAATAAATTTGGTCACGATAGCGCGGTAATGTTTTAGATCTGAAATAGACATTAGCGCTGGAAAGCATAAAAGCAATTCCGGAGAAAAATGGGTGATTGTTTCAATTTCTCTAAAAAAACTGAGACATTGGGATGCCGAAACTTCTGTAATGCCGCATTGTCTGAAGCTGGCCATAAAATTCGCTTCATTGATCTTCGTGGAAAAATTCGCCTCTGGATTCACCACCCCTGTGCGGTTTTGCCTTAAAGAATTTGAAGAAGAAAATAAAAGCGGAGGAATCGATGCTCTTGTTTCACCCAAATGGATGATCTGGATGCGCTCAGAAAACGACAACTTTTTACGGTTGTAAAGAGCTTTTCTGTTGCGATAAAGAGCCAGGACATTTTCGAAATAGCTTCGCTGCGCTTGAGAGGAATCTGCTGGGGAGGCATTTGTCAATTGCGCCAAAACATCTGCGGAAAATAACGTTTCGAGTGCTGGCGCCTGATCCGAACGCATTCCCTGAAAGCAAACATTTTCTCCTTGAAGCAATTCTTTATCAGTAAAGGGAATGCGTGTTGGGGGTTGCTCCCTTCTGGTGATCCGATTTTGATAAGAAAACTTTTTTCTCGCATTTTTTGACAACACCGAAAAGAGCGTTATTCCACCAAAAAGAACTGCGCCAGCAATTCCAAGCGCAGGCAAACCGATACCTGCCGCAGATGCAATGGCCGCTCCTTCTGCCGAAACAGCACCAGCAGCAACCGCAGCTCCTCCCATAGCCACCCCTTCTGCTGCAACAGCACCAGCAGCAACCGCTGCTCCTCCTATAGCCACCCCTTCTGCTGCAACAGCACCAGCAGCAATCGCTGCTCCTCCAATAGCTGCCCCTTCTGCTGCAACAGCACCAGCAGCAACCGCTGCTCCTCCTATAGCCCCCCCTTTTGCTGCTGCTGCCGCACACCCACAAGCTACAACTGCTCCTCCGACTCCCTTGCTCAAGGCAGGAGCATTGCATATACTATCCCATTTGAAATATCCCTTTAATTGAGACTCATCTTGCTCCCACTTCTGAATGGTTTTATAATTTTGCCCGCTTTCTTCTAAGATCACGGGATGCGTGCTGTTCGTTATTAAGTCATGGTAATAAATCTCTTGTCTATTCGCTTGAGAACCTGATTTAATCACAGAAGCACCGTTGCACACCTGCTCTTTTTTATAAAAATGAATTTGACCCGTGGCCATAATGACTCCGGGACAACTTTTGTTAACTCTTTGCTCTTTTTTAAATTTTTTTGTAACTCCGAGTTCATAAACATCCCCGGATTTAATTAACCGACCGGTTTTATTTCTTAATTCGGCTTTTCCATAAGAGAGGAACCCTTCTGATATTTCTTTTAAAAAATAAGGTGTAGGATGCTTATCGGTAGAATAAAAATAAGTGGGGCGATTTTCTCTTTGAATCTCTCCAAAAGCCACCCACTTCTGACTCGTTGCATCAAGCTCTTCTGGACCATAAATGGCTTCAAAATTTGCATTCAAATTGTCTATTTGGCAGCTATAAATGTGAAGGTCGGATGCCGCGTAAATTCTTCCAGCCAGATTTTTCAAATAACTGGTCTCCATCGCTGGAGAATGAATGTCTGAAAATAATTTGATAACAGCCCTTCCAAAGGAAAAAAGTTCTGCAAATTCATTGACAATCTGATCCGATTCAATCACTAAGCTGCTCGATAGAAAATCAGCTCTTGGATCGGCGGGTGCACGCGCAATAATATGCGGCATCTCAAAAGTGTTGCTTTGAAAATGATTATCAAAAAATTTGCCTTGATTGAACAATTGTGGAGTAATCAATCGAATTTTAAAGCCATCAATTTTTCCACTCGTCAAATTGAAAATCTTATTGGCAACAATCTTTATTGTCCCTTTATTTATCCCTTTACTGAAAATTTTTCCATGATTGGTCAATCGTAATCCCTTTTCATTCCATTTCCCCAAAATCGTCAGATTGCCTTCCACAAAAATTGTTGAATGCCGCTGCAATTCAAGGCGACTCTCTGCAAAGAAATTCGCATTGAGGGTCAACGATCCTTTAACATAAATGCCCACCTTGGGCGATAACGTTAAAGATTTGAAGTTTAAAGTGCAATTTCCATCGATGATTAACGAATGGCTCAATAGGCTATCGTAAAAGTAAAAATGGTACTCTTTACGGCAGTTAAAAATCGCCGTTTCTGTTGTTTCCCTCCATTTTGGACCAATCAAACAGCTGGGTCGGGGCAAAATGGCTCCTGCGTTTGGCAAATCAACCTCTTGTGGATCCGCCAAGATCACAAAATCATCATTTGGAGCATCGTTTGACTCGCCGGAAACAACCCGCGCTGAGAAGAGCATGGGCTGAAATTGATCGGCGCTTCTTGGAAGAACCTGCCATGGAAAATAGGTTTTTCGAATGCTTTCTCCTCCCTCTTGAAGAATCTTTAGAAAAATATTTTCCTTTTCTGGTTGAGGACAATGCGAAAATGATTTTATCTTGCTCTGCGTCAATAAGGCCTTTTCCACCACCCCCAAAGAGAGGGTTCCGCGCAAAATGCTCATCTCTAAATAATGCTCCGGCATTTTAACGCCGGGAGGCCATTGATCCGATGAAAAGAAAATCTTTAAAACCGCATCCTGGGGCAAACAATTTTCGTGAATTAAAAACAGACTATAATTGCTGAATTCAGCCGCCGCAATGATACTCTCCGATCCCATTTGAATGGATCCCCGATTCGAAAATTTTGGCGTTTGCACGATGAGTTGATTTTGACCATAAAGTTTACAAGACTCAGGGACTTCAAACTCTTCATTGACTATTAAATGAATTTTCTCGGCCTGCAGAGCACTTTCAGCTCCCCAGATAAAGCGCGTGGCTGTAATGTCCACCTCCGCAAACGTGCTCAAATTTACTCCCCAATTCAAATTGAAGCACATCATCTTTATTTTCTGCGCATTCATCGATGTGTCAGAATGAAAAAAGAGTTGTGCGCCATAAATCCCGACGGAGCAGGCCTTTGTTTCCCCTTGAGGACGCACTTGCTCACCCGAAATTTTAATATTTTGAGCACTCAATTTAGCCGTTGGAGAGAGTAGCAACGTTGAACGGTGCAAACAACGCAAATAATCTTTCAAATTTTGACAATCGCCTTGGGCGACTTCCGCATTTCGCATGCAAATGTCGCCGTTTTTCGACGATAATGTCCCAAAAAGGCTAAAATTAAGACGCCAATGCAAATGAACATCATTATCTGCTTCAAATATGCCACAAAATTTAATCGATTTGGCTTCTACTTTGGCTTTATTGGCAAGGATAAGTTTCGCCGGATTTTTCTTTGATCCGGTCATATTGAAGCAACCTTCAATGCGGCCAATCAAATCTTGGGCACGAATGGTCGATCCCGAATCAAGCGTTAACCGATTGCCTTTAACAATAAGATTCTGCTTGCAATCAATGGCTCCAAAAATTTCGCAGTGATTTTCCCACTTCAATGAAATCGTGTTCCCTTCCAAATGGCTTTTTGAATCCACATAAATGCTCTTTGCACTCATCTTCAAGTCTTTTTCACTCAAAAAATTCACGCCTTGGAGCGTTAAGGGCCCTAAACTGTTCAGTTGCCACTGCCCATTTTTGGCAGGCATTGGGCCTACAAGATCGATGTTTTCTTCTGCCCATAATTCCACCTCATTGACTTGAAATTGCGATGAGGCTGGAAAAGTTTGGGGGCTTTTTTTCAGCTTAAATTGCATTATCGGCGCAAAAATTTGGCATTTTTCTCCAAAATTCAGTGAGCTACTGTCCACTTCAATCATTTGACTGACGTTGAGCGCTCCAAATATGTTCATAATATTGGCGCTTTTGAAAAAAATGCACGGAGCAGTAAGACGTGATTTTTCTGAAAGATTTAGAGAACCCAACGCCGTTATCACCAGTTTGTCGGCATGCGTGATTGTCGCGTCCAACTGAACGTCCTTAGCGTGTTCAAAAGAGAGCGGAAAATGGAGTTGTCCTTTCAAATGCGCTATTGCAACGCGAGGAGAAAAACGCATCTCTTTGGCGTGGTGATTGCCTAGATCGGCCAAAGCAATTTTTTTCGATGACAATATGATGACTCCTTCGGGGGCTTGAAGGTGCAATGCTTGTGCAATATCCAAATGCGATGGTTGAGCCCTCGACAAAATCGAGAGAGGTCCTGAATCTGTGCTGGGGAAACAATCAATGATGATATTGCCATGCAATGAATCCAGGCTTCCACTGATCTGACACGCATTTTGAGCGGTGAGCTTGATGTCATCTTTGGCGCGCAACTGGCTCTTCATAAGAGAAAGCGTCCGGCTTTGAATCAATAACGATCCATGACTTTGCAGCAACGTTTCTTTAAGGCTGCTCGAATCGGCCTTCTCCCTTTTTGCTGGATTTAAAGATTTGAACGCCGAAAGATAGGCGTCATTCCGAACTTGGGGATAGGCCAGTTCAATAGATTGCGCCTGGACAACGAGTTGATCGCGGCAACGCCATTGACTGCCAGGGATGATCCACAGTTGCGTTTTCACTTTTTTCTGTGGCGCCAGCGCATCGTCCAGGGCTTGAATGCGCACAGCTCCCAATGGACACTCCAAAGCAGCATTCAATATCAACGTTTGAAAGGCTTGAATGCTCAATAACTGTTGCGCAATAAACGTTCTTTGGAGATGAATCGTCGGAGCAGAGAATTCTATCGATGTGCACGCCTGAATAAGCACCCTGCTTTCATCAGCATCGGCTGGATGGGCATGCAATTGGCTTGCCGCGTGGGCTTTGAATGTTTGCGCACTGACTTCAGCGCGTGCCTTGAACTCAATCGTTTTTCCTGAAAATTCAATACGGGCACTGGGCGCAATAATGGATGCACCGATTAGCAATTGATCGTGACCGGTCAATACAATCTCCTGCCCACCATAAATATCTTGCTCAATCGTTAAGACGTTGGCAGAGCAATGTAAGTTTTGGGCGCGCAACCATGTCTTCATCTTCTTCGTCTTCTTTTGAGACAAGGATTTGCCGAACCTTTTAAGCTCGAGGGCAGTGGTGGGGCACTGATTTGAAACTGTTAAGTTATCGGTGGCCTCTAAAACCAGCATGGGAGAGACAATTTGAGCAGAAATTTTAATGATTTTGGCATTCAATTGAATTCTTTCTGCACCCCAAATGGTGGGTTGTTCTGGGTTGCGCGCGCTCGACAGACAAAGCTTTTCTTTTACGGTGACCTGCAGCTCTTTAGAAATAATGCGGCCATTGGGATGCAAATCTACCGCCTGTGCGCGAATCGTTACTTGCCCTTTTTTGACCAGAAGCGGAGCATTTAAATTTACACACCCCACCAAATCGATCCCGATGCTGGCGTTTAACGGGCGCTGAATTTCTATTTTTGGACTCTCTAACCGAAATTGGTGCGCGCAAAGGAGCGGAGCATTCCGATCACCAATGACAAGCTCATGAATGGCATTAATGTGCAACGTCGATAACCATTGCCTGCACAAATCAGTATTGGACGATAAAGAAAATTGGGCTCTTAAAAAGATGTCATCGCCTAAAAGCGAGACGGTGCGAGAGGCAATGAGAGGCACATTTAAATGCATTTCATCGCTTATTAATACGGGACTGCCTTCCCGGCACGATTGATGCTCGGGATTTTTTCCTTGAAAAAACTGCGCCCAATAAGACAATCGTTCTTTTCTCTTCACCGCAATTTGCTCAGCATCCTCTGCCAATGCCGTGATAATGGGGGCAGATAACGTGGTGGCTTCATTGAGGATGAGTGCACCCAACCAAGAGGATTTGCGATGTTTCAATCGCTCATAGAATTTATTGGGATTATTTAATGCTTTTGCTGAGCCTTCTTTTAAAAATCCGCAATAAAGTCTCTTAGAGAGGTAAAGCCCGAGCATAGTTTCAGAGTAAACACTTCCACTCGGAGCAATTTCAAAAACATTGGCCCAAATTTTTAAATCCTTTTGTGCAAGCAACTTTCCCTCAAGCGTCAATTCAATCGCATAAAGATCTATCGATTGTTTGCTGTGAATGAACGCCTGAACATTCACAGAATGAGCCATCATGTTTAAATGCTCACTGACATCAATGGCTGGAGCCTGCTGATGCGCCGATTGATGAATCTCAATGCACTCGGCAATGAATGCGCTTTTCTGGCTTTTCAATTGTCCTTGATCGTTAATGCAAATCTCTTGGCCCAAAAAAGAACATTGCCCTTCAGATGCATCAATGGATCCAAAAATTTCAAGTTTCTCTCCGTTCCAACTCAAATTTTGACAATGCAAATGTCCGGTATGATTCCAAAAATTCACTTCAAGGTTGATGTTTTGACGAATATTCCATAGCCCAGGCAGGTTTTTAGAAAAAAGATGTTGAGCGCCCTTAACCCACAACTGCTGCGCCTGAATCTGAGATTGCTCTGAGAAAAAGAGATAATCGGTTAAAAAGTGCACTTGAGCTGCTTGCGCATTGATTGCTCCGTTCAAATGAATTTCTTCTGCCTGCATCTCCAATAATGAGGGGACGGAGCCGTCCACCAACTGCATTTGACCAAACATCACTAGCTTTTTACGTGCAACCATTTTTATCTGGCCACTCCACAATTGGGGCTTCTGAGCATTGGCTGGAGCATGCAGACTGATAGTCCCATTGATAGCCGGATTATCTAAAATAATGCATTCATTGGCGCAAAGTGCGGCGTTTTTCCCAAAAACAATGGATGGCTCACTCGCGTTCATCTCGATAGTGCGAGGCATTGCCGATCCCGATTTAAAGCCAGAAATAAGTGCGGACGCTTTTCCTATGAAGGTTTTGGCCCTCACAGTTGCATCAAAAAATAAGTGGGGAGAAAAAAAGGTGAGCGCATTCAAAGGCAGATGATCCACCGCAGCAATGCCCGCATTTTTAATGAAAATTCCAGCCTTTCCATCGAAGCAGAAAGGCAGATTTTTCAATCCAATCCCCAACGTTAAATTCAATATATTTTTTGTTTGTAAACGATCAATGACCAAGGCGCTGTCATGCATTAATATCAGATCAACGGGCGGCCCCAAGGCAAGCAATGTCAAAGAAATCGGGTGTTCTAAACAGAGAGTGCCAAAATCCAAAACAATTGATTTTGCATGAGAAAGATTAGACAATTGAAGGGTCGAATTTAAAAAAAGATTCAATTGAGCAGGAGAAATGAGATTATAAGAGAGGGCAGATTCACCAGCAATGGCGCATTCAAAAAGAGCATCACTCGAAATGGATGCATCATTTTGAATCCATTTTCGAACCCTCCGATTGCGCCACAGTCCTCGAAAAAATCCTATTTTTCCTGAGACTGGCGCCGCGGCACTATGCCATGGAACCAACAGCTGGTCCGATACAGAAGATGAAGGCGGCTCTACCAGCGCATCCAGTTCTTTTGGAGGATCCAATTCCAAGACGTTTTTGCCCTGTAGGCCACACGCACTCTCTAATAGGGCCAAGGTTGGATTCACTTCACATGTTTCCTCAGAAGCTTCAAATGCTATTGCCGCAGTGACTAAATCGCTCTCCTGCGCAGTCAGTGCACTTTCAGTAACGGAATCCGTTTGAGAAATCGCATCCCAAAAATCATCTTCGCCACTTTTATTGCTGACAGAGCGATTTGCAGGCTCTGAACACTGCGTGGTCGTTATCAGTGCAAGGTGATTTACCGGAGAATTTGAATCTGAGAAATCATAAAAAACATCCTCTGCATGAGGAGATTGAAAAAATAACTCAGCCTGAATGATTTCTCCCTGAGCACCACAATTGCTTTCTCCCAATTGTTCATCCGGTAGGATGTATGTCTTTGGTGAACAATCACGGGAGTGAGAAGGAATTCTGGGCGCATCATTTGTTTGTTGAGGACAGTGGCGGCTTTCCCCGAATGCCGCAGACTTTTTTCTGTGACGAGAATAAAAAGCGTCCAATTGAGGAAAAATCTTTGAGCGAGAACAGTTGCGCAGGCCTAGCCTCACAGTCATGTGAAAAGAGATCCCAGCAATCCCAAGACGCTGAGGATTTTTAATCATGGCTTGCATGCTAATGAAGGCGCGCTTGCCACCTTTAGTGAAGTGTGTGATGGTAATGCCCTGCTCAGATGGCACATTGCCCTGATTTTGAAAGTGAAAAAATTGAAATTTTAACCGTTGGCGGCTCAATTCGAACACGTCCATCGTAGACTCGCCGCGCATTGCATGACGCTGAATGCGCCACTGAAACTGTCTCGGCAATGAAGCGCCCATTTCCACACTGGCCCCACAGTTGAACCACAACTGCGAGAAACTGCGCAGCTCCATTGGAGCGAACTTGCGGCGATCGGGCAGATGAAGATAACCACCAACCCAAGGAGGATGGCCCCTGAACTGCCCGAAAAAAGGAGTGTTGAAACCGATTGGGGATGTTTTCTGCTCCGGCATCGTGCCGAGTAAATTCAACTCTTCAGGAGAGGGCAAGCGCGTCTCGCTCGCATAAAACATCGTCCGAAATGGGCATGACTGAAACGAAAATTTTCGCGCTTGCATCTGGGAGCAATGATTCATCCCCACAACAAGAAAAAACCAATGCCACAACACACGCATTGAGAAAATCGCCTTGTGGAACGAACGAAAAAGCGCGAAGGGAAAAGAAGTAAACATGCGATTGTTTCCTTTTTTCTGTCCAATTTTTCGTCCAATAAAAACTTTTTTCAAAAGCTAAAATGGACCCTATTCCGCATCATACTCCTAACCAATAAAAGGTGCAATCATTCAAATTTTTTAAATTTGCTAAAATGTAAAACATCGTCTAAGAAAGAAATGAAACGTTTATTAAAGTTTAAAATTATAAAAAGGGCTTGAATGTTTTAAATCTCTGACCTGTTTTATTAAAAAAAGTTTGAAAATGATGAATCCACTTCAATTCACCCAAATATACGAATTCCTCTTTTAAAAAGTCTGAGTCGAAGATTTTTACGGCCATTTATTTTAATAAACATTATCACTATTATTTTATCTAGAATTTTTAACCTTTCTGCCTCCTCGATCGCGCCTCGTTTGACTTCTTCCCCCTGTCTTGGCTGCATAGGAGGGCCATTCAATGGCCAATTTTACGGACTTATCCAACCAATTCAACCCTTCACTCTCAAGTTGCGCGCACTGTTTCTAATGAAACAGTGGAAACACCAATCCTTTAAGCGCATTTCACGTGCCCTACATGTGTCCACAGTCTCTACTTTAAGCAAAGAAGAAAATATCAACAGGGCTTGTTGTTCAAATAAAAGGACGAAGTGTATTAGGATAGCCACAGTGATTTTGGTTTATTGCGGCGTAATGATCGCTATTTATCATGTATTCCAATTTTTTTGGACGCTGATAAAAACGGCAGAACAACTTCAAAAAGATTTGAATCAAGCAACAGAAATCTTGAAATATGCGCCTCCTTGGACATATATGAATTGGCCAGTAGGCGAGTTATGGCCAGTTCATGATTTAGATAGTTTTTGGATCTACAGGCGGATGTATCGGGAATTTCGATAATAGAAAGATTTAAAGAGCAGAGATTTTTGTTGAAAAATCAGGTGAAATTGAGTTCAAGATGCTGATGAAAGAAAAGCTTGACAGAATGCTCGCTCAAAAAATAACCTTTCGACTCTTAATAGAATTGAGATGGGAGAGTAATCATCTCTACACTTCAAAAAATGCTGCTATATCAGCTTAGCCAATGAAAATTTAAAGCATTTGACAAAGGGATTGAAGGGCATTCTTCGAAATGAATGAATGATCTGCTTTCAAAATTTTCAAAAGCACTTCAAAACATTGAGGGGAAAGCCCTGGGCTGTGGTTGATTATCGACCGCTTGCCTTCTCTGTTTTTATCCTAATGAAGAAAAATTTAGCGCAATTTAAGAAGAAAACTAAACTGGGCTATAAAAGAAAATTATACATAAAAATCAACAGAGATTCTGAAAAATCAAGCATATTGAATAAACTCTTGAACGATTAAAATTGATTCTTGCTAAAAAAATTCTCAATAATCGCCGCGTCAATCCACTCATTCATTGTCGATGTCGCACTTCAATCACCCAAATTTTTTGACTTAACTCTTCTAAAAGAGCATTACATTCTTGAATATGGGCCATGTCCAAAGAGGCATCCCATTCATCAAAAAGAACCATTTGAGGAGGATCGCTTAAAATTTCTAAAATTTTTTGCTTGGCAATTTCTCCTGAAGATAACGGCGCGTGATGTAATGAATCCGTTCGAAGGCAAACCAGTCGTGATTCTGATTTGATTTGTTTAATCCATTCTAAAAGAGAGGATTTCCCTGAACCATTTTTCCCCCGTAAAGTAATGCGTCCTTTGGAAAAATTTGTAAGATGAGTAAACAATTCTTCAAGAGGAATGTGGCGTTTTAATTGATGAGAATAAATGAAGATCTGATGGCTGATGATGCGATCTTTTGGCTCTGAACTGATCAAAGCATCAAAAACTTCCAACAGACGTTTCATTTTGGTTCTTTGGATAAAGAAAAATAGAAGGGCGCCAGTAAAAGAATTACAATTTTGTAGCCATTGAACCACTCGAGGAAAAATAACAGATAAACTTAAAAAATAGCTGGCCGAAAAAATCTGCTCCCATGAAAGCTGAACACGAAAAACTAATAGCCCCAGGATAATTGGACAAATACTGATACTTTCTTCCAAAAATGAACGCTTTTTTATTAAGGATTGATAGTCTTGCATCGCACCTTGAAACTCAAAAAAAGAATTCTCTTTCTTTTTTTCATCCGCAATGATTTGATTATCCCATTGAAAGGGCAATTTCAGCATAATTTTCTGTTTCTGCTGCTGAGTCAATTCTGTTAAACGCTTCAGCCTCAAATTAAAAAATTTCAAAAAAAATGTTGAAAATATTAAAGGAAGACTTAACGCAATAAGCAAAGGTTTTCCGAAAAAATAAATCATCGGAAAAAGAGTGAACGCCAAATTCAGAATTAAGCTGATGATATCCCATAATCCCGTTAAGAATTCTGTAAGAGTCTGATGGGCTTCTGTACCAAGACGAGCAGTGATGATGTCCCGATTCTTTAAGCTGGACCACTGAAGATTTCCTGAAGCCATTAAAAGGATTTGCTGACAATAATTTTTCCAGGCATTTGCGATGCCCATTTGAAGGGCCGTGCGACTAAATCCTCCAAAGAGATAGGAAAAAATGAGCGCTCTCAAAATTTTTAAAGGCATCGCTTTATTTTTTACCAAATCAAATTCATAGGTCCAATCACTTAAAGAATAAACAATATGTCCTACAAAAATTTGCTGAATCGATAGTAAGGCTAAACTAATAAGTATATAACGATTCCATAAAAAATAACGCTTCAACCGACGCATAGCCACATTTTTTAATTTAAAAATTTATAGAAAAATAGTTGTTTAAGCTTTCCTTACATGCGTTCAAAATTTCTTTAAGGCGATCAAAAACTCCCGGTTCATTTTCAATTGTCTTTAAAAACTCGTGAATCGATCGCTGTAGATCGCAATCACTCAGAAGAATTTAAGTGAACTTTTATCCAAGGTGATGACTTTAATAAAGTTTCTCTCGCTAATAAAATTTCAGTTCTAACCACCGCACTGTGAAACGCTTTATCGATAGGTCTTTGACACTTTAAAATTGCCGAATAAAAATTTTTTGCAGGGTTTTCCATGATCTTTTTTAAAAAAAATAAGGCTGAGTCAATTCGTGTAGAAACATTTCCGCATAATCTTCTATAGATCCATGACCTTTGCCACTGACCAACATTGGCTTCCAATAATTGATGCATTTTTTTGATTGCTCTAAAGCCTGTGTTTTTCAATATTTGTCAGGAGATTTGAAATTAATACTTTTTTGGATAAAAGCATCCAAATTTTGAGAAGTATATCCCTTCCTCATTTAAAGATCAATATCCAATTTTTATGTTTATTACAGCTAAAAACTGCATTTTATTGATTTTCATAGCGCTATAGGCTCAAACATCTTTTATATTTTCTGAAAAAAGTATAAAAGCCTGCACTCATATCCTCCCCTTTTTCAAATAACACTTAGGAGGTAATTGCTATTCACCTATTTTCTAGCCGCAGGATGAACCCTCAGCGCTCATTCTATAATTTCAATTCATTTAAACATAGATTTTTAATTTGCAAATTCTTTACTAATTTAAATTGGGTTGTATAATAAAAAAATGTCGAATTTTCGAGGAAAATTTGAAAATGAAGTCAGAATTCGACCTGCTAAACATTCAATATCAGCCGTTGATTAGATAAAAATTTTTATCTATTAAAAATTTTTAAAACATCTGGCTTATCATTCCATCTTTATTATTAAGGAAAATTTTAAGATGACTCTTCTCTCGACAAAAATTGCGTCAGTCTCTAATCGCTCTTCATCTGACTGTAACTTATTTTCTCTTTCATCAAAGATGAACGCTTTAATCAAAAATATTTTTTTAATTACCGCTCTTTTCCATAAACTTCACGCCAAAGAGCGCTGCGATTCCTTCGTTTATTCATTGCTTTTCCAAAATTCATCCTTGCTAAAATCTCCACATTTATCGTTAAAAATGCATGTGCGGCACTTATTTCTAACCCCGGTGCGACGCTCTCGTCAAATCACCCGCATGACTCAAAACTGGAAAAATTATTCGGTTAGCATTTTTTTGAATCTGACTCATGACTTTTTAAGTAAAAAAATACTGCTTTTCGTAAAAAATCTTGAAAATTTAGGTAACTCAACATCAATAGGCAAATGTCTTCAAAAAAATGTTGCTCATTCATCAAATTCCATGAGTGAGTTTAAAGCGCCCGAATTTAATCTGACGTCGACATTTTTTTTTGAAAAAACTGTTCAATATTCTTTTCTTGAAAAAAATCCACAACAATCTGAATTAGAAAATATTGAGGACAAAAATATCCTTGAGAAGATTAAATTATTCATCCAACAAGTAGGAGATATAAATACCGTTGATGAAGAGGGAAATAGTTTACTCCATGCCATCGCAACAAATGGATGGATGAAAAGCGCTTTATATTTAATAAACAATGGTGCTCAACTAAATATGCCCAATAATGATGGTTATCCCCCATTATTTTTCGCTGCCTACAATGAAAATTTCGATATTGTTAAATTATTGATTCAAAAAGGAGCGAATGTTAACGCCGTTGATAAAGAAGGGAATACTCCGCTTCATCTAGCAATGGTAATGAGATTGGGGAAAATCATACCTTATTTAATAAACAATGGCGCTCAAATCAATATATCTAATAATGATGGTTATACCCCATTATTTTTCGCCGTCTACAATGAAATTTTCGATATTGTTAAATTATTGATTCAAAAAGGAGCGAATGTTAACGCCATGGATAAAGATGGGCATACTCCGCTTCATCTAGCAATGGCAATGAAATTTAGGGAAATCATACCCTATTTAATAAACAATGGTGCTCAAATCAATATATCCAATAATGATGGTTATACCCCATTATTTTTAGCTGTCATCGATGAAAAAATTTCGATATCGTTAAATTATTGGTCCAAAAAGGAGCAAATGTTAACGCCATGGATAAAGATGGGAATACCCCGCTTCATATAGCAATGGCAATGAAATTTAGGGAAATCATATCCTATTTAATAAACAATGGTGCCCAAATAAATATGCCCAATAATGATGGTTTTACTCCATTATTGATAGCAGTTGAGAATGAAAATTTCGATATTGTTCAATTATTGGTCCAAAAAGGAGCAAATGTGAATATTAAAGATAAAGAAGGCGGTACTCCATTGACGATGGCGGTAGCATTGAATAACCTCAATATTTTCAAATTGCTTGTTGAGAATGGAGCGATGCATGATAGCGAGACTGCATTGAAAATTGCTCCAGAGCAAAAACGTGTAGAAAATGTGAATGATTCATCTGCTCAAAAAGTACCATTTGAAATAGAAGGTAATGACGGGATTGCCTGTTGCCGGTTGTGGCGAGCTTGATGATTATCAAAAAACCAGCCTTAATATATCATCACTTCCTGATTGAATTTTTCTGGGAGAAGTAATTTAGTGCAATTTTTTACTCCAATGAACAAGCGCATGTCTTATTATTCATGCATGACTTTCAAATAAAATTCTTCATTGGGTAGCGTAAAAATATTTCAGAATCATTGAAAAATTAATCAAATTTTTTCAAACTGCACCCTTTTCATTGTTATCGAATGGATTCGATAGCAATGATCTTTAAAGATTCATGCAGATTATCCTGCCTGCTTTTATTTTTATCTGAAAAATCAATGTTTGCTTTTCTTAGATCTCTGAGCGCTCACTTTTTTAATTAAACCCTTTTGAGTAATATTCCCAAGCTTTGATATGGGCATTGAAAATTGATCAAAGCATTCAAATATCATAAAAATTTTGTAAATTTTTATGCCATCTAGTGATTTTAAAAAGTAAAGAGCGGAGGAAATATGAAGAGTGCTCTAAAGCATTGAGATTTTTAGAGAAATAGACCATTTTATGGAATAAAATAATTGAATAACCCAATAAGGAGCGATTTTAAGCAAAGGGCAAAAAAAATTTAACGCAATTAAGTCATTCTATATTTTTTAATTTCTTTTGGGTCAATCTCTTTTTTATCCAAAATTTCACTAAAAAAATTTTGGTTATATCCAGATTTGAGAACTAAATTTAAGTTCGTTTTATCATAATCAAATTGCTCCAGAATTTTTAAAACTTTATAAGCTTTTAATTTCTTGTCACCAATCTCTATTTTATTGGCGCAAATTTGTTTTAATCTTATTTTTGCATACTGATGTGGATCAGAATAGTGATTTTCCCCACATACCCACTGAGTGGCGCCCCGAGAAACGCATTCGAATAGAATCTCTGGCTCTGAATGAAAAATTGCTTCGAATATAAAAGAAGTCGCGCTCAAATTTTTAGAGAGATCAAACCCTTGATCCACAATCAGTGCTTTGGCGAGCTTGAAATATTCTTTTTCCATGGCCCAATGCAACACCGTTTTATAATATTCTTTTTTTAAATCTTCTTGTGTTCGATTTTGAATATTTTGATAAGGCATATAAAGATTTGGACAATGTAAGCTTTGTATTCTTGGATTTTTTCGATTTTTTATAACGAGATCACTCTTCATCGCTTCTAAAATGTCCTGTTCAGACTTATTATTTCGAATAGCTAAAACAATGTCGCTCCCATAAAATAACAAAGAGCTGTAAGTGTCATAGGGACTGCTTGATGCCTTATTCGCACCCTGCATAGGCGGAGAGCCGTGGGGCAGCGAAGTAATATTGCCTGAATTTGATCGAGTACTGTCACCTGAATTTTGCAGAGTACTGGGGGCTGAATTTGGTGAAGCGCTGGGGGCTAAATTTGGTGAATCGCTGGGGGCTAAATTTGGTGAAGCGCTGGGGGCTAAATTTGGTGAATCGCTGGAGGCTAAATTTGGTGAAGCGCGGGAGGCTGAATCTTGTAGAATGCTGGATGCTAAATTTGGTGAAGCGCGGGAGGCTGAATCTTGTAGAGTGCTGGACTCTGGATTTTGTGTATTGTCGACTTCTGAATCTGATCGGGTCGTTTGAAGAGAGAGAGATGGGTTCGAGTTTCGCTGAACAGACTTTATCTCACTTTTCGCCTGGCCTCCCAAGGAATTGTCATGATCTGTATTATTGTTTTCAACAATTAAAGTTTTTAATTCTTTTCTATATCTTACAGTAAACGCTATTGTTACTATGGTTAAAAAAAATGAAGTTGAAATATAAATCAATTGTTGTTTATTGACAATGATTTTATTGATAGATTGATTGGTTTTCACCAACCATTTGACGCAAAGTGCTTTTTTAAACTGTTTAGAACAGCGGGAATGAAGTAAAGTATTTTTTTGAAAGGGCTCTGTGATTAGAGAATGATAACGCTCAGATAAAAAATTTATCTTGGCTTTATTCTCATGAGAATAAAAAGAAGGCGCACAAATAAAAAAAAGACAAACAGGTGCCTGGAAAATTTTTAAAAACATTCCCTTTTCATCCTTAATTACTTCAAATATTTCATAATTTAAAAAATTTAAATTTTCCTAATAATCTCTGGTATTTTTTCTAGTATAGTCAGGTTTTTAAATTTCTACATGGTTTTCCAATTTGAATGCAATCAAGCTTTTAAAGATGGAGTTTAAATTTATCCTCAACACTGAAAAATCCTATATGATTTTAGAAATTTTTAAATCCAACTCTTTACCGAGATTTTTTATCAATTTGCCAACGCAAATTAATACGATTTGAAAACGTTATAAAAATTTTTTCAGACCGCTTTAATTCAAGGAATGTGTTTAAAGACAAGGCAATAAAAAATTTTTAATTGCTTGCCTAAATCGTCACGATTGTTCTAGGCAAACATATGGGCAGTTGAATTCATTTTTATCGGGCATTATGAATGACAAAAAATTTACGTCCCTTTTAAATCAATGCGCTACAGCGTAGAACCCCATGCGACCAATGAGTTCAGGCATGGCACAATTATCAGAATGCCTGTCAAAAAAAACTTTAATGGTATGGGGAGGAATATGCCCTGGAGTGAGTTCAAGAAAATCGGCCTCGTGAGGGCATAGGAAATGGAAATTCCCTCCAAAAAAAATTAAACTTTTTTGAAGTTGTTTTGAAAATTCATTGCTGCGCGATGCCTTCTCGAACAATGGGCGGGAAATTTTAAATTGCTTTGGCAGTTTTTCTGCAAAAACAGGGTGAAATTGAGCTTGCTCGCTAAATGCTTCACAGCTAATTTGGCGCTCTGAAAGCTGTATGATTTGTTTTTGAAGGGTTTTTACCCAGTTTAATTGAAAATTTTTTAATTCTTCGTTAGAAAATATTTTTCTCAGTTGAGGATTGGATGAGAGGTTAAAAAATAACGTCTCATCCATTTTATCGAGGTAAATCACCGAATATTTGAAGATTTCTGAATTACAAAGTCCTAATGGCCGTGTTTTTTCATATAGATTCTTCACAAGATATTTAAAAAATAATCCGGGAGAGAGCTCCATAGAAAAAAAACATTTTTCAAAGGATGCCATTAAATCCTCGCTCCGAAGTTCTTGCTGCATCAAAACCTCATTGTCTTTAAATTTTTTTAGTTTTTCAGAAAAAAAGTTTTGAAGTAATTCTTGAGTATCAATATAGATAAATGAATGTCCTAAAAACTCAGCAATCTCTGAAATCTCTAACAATTGAGGACTTGGCTGATTTTTAGTATTAATTAAAAAACATGTTCCTTCTGTTTTTAAGAAATCCAATCTCTCTTCTTTCTTTAAAACATAATGAGTCTCACCAGAGTACGCCGCCATTCCATGAAATTTTTCAAAAATTTCCCACAAATTTTTTTCCAATGAAACAATATCGGGATATTTTATTTTGTCTTCCCGAGAAAGCTGAGACAGTTCTTCTGGGAGCAGCTTAAAAATGGAATGCTTCAATGGAGTCGGCACAGAGACGACAGACTCTATCCTTTTTTGCTCGAAATCAAAAAGGAGCCCTCGAACGCGGGACGATGATGAACGCTTAAAGCATTCAAATTTGAATTTGAATCCAAAAACTGATTGTTTTAAGAATGTACTTATTTTTAGGCCAACGTTCTCTGTTTCAAAGTAACTTCTTTTTAACAGGGATAGAATCCAGTAATTTTGCATCTGTAATGAGCTCAATTCCGGAAAAGTAATATAGAAACCCCAATCAATCTTCCCCCATGTTTTAAGAAAAATTTCTGATCCAATCATTCCATTGATTCTAGTCCATAGGCGTTTTTCACCATCAAAATCGACGTCAAAAAACCAATGTGAAAAATGACGGGGAGGAATTTTTGGCATGATATGGCTAAAGGGCGCGTTTGGAGCACCACTGTGCGTGATCATTTGAAACGCCGCAGCAAGCAAATTTTTAAAAAAAAAGCGCACTTGAACCCACGAAAATTTTGGGCGGGTTTCCTCGTTTGAGCGGATGATTGCTGGTTGAATAATTTTTAAATTCAATAAACGATGACAATTTAAGTTAAAAAAAACATAAGGAGAGTAAAATTTATAATTTTTTGAAAAATCGTTAAAATTTTTAAAAATATTTGAGCACGCGATTTGAAAATTAATTTCATTGGTTGGAGAATAACTTCCAAAAACTCCCGCTTCCGTATTCCAAAAATTTGGAAAATGATAACGAGAGGAATTCCAAGCAGACAACGCGCCAGATAAAAACCAACCCATTGACGTATTTGTCAACTTTGGGAAAGGCTTCCACGTCTGAGAACTTCCAATCACTTGATAAGGGATAAAATATCGACGAATGATTTCTCCCTGTTTTCCGGAAATTCCGGTTTGACTATACCAATCTAGCGATGTCAAAATTTTTTCAATTTTTTTAGGAAAAAATTGTTCTCTTGGAAAAGTCTCTACTGTAAGATTGACTTTTTGTTCATCCCCTGTATGAGAAAAAATTTCATAGCAGCTTCCGCCCAATCCGGAAAAAATTATGATTCCCTTAAGAAACGAGATCAACATCTTCATGATTATTGCCTTCTGGCTTTCTGCTTTCTTGGAGTTACTGTTTAACATAATAGTGAACGTTCAATGGTTAAAATTTCTTTCTAAAATTAAAATCTAACGATCTCGAGAGCGCCCTTCCTTTTCTGGCGCATAACCTTAAATATTTTGAACTCTTGAGCCAAAAGTCGCAGACATTTTATTGAGAGCATTGGCATCGATAACAATAACCTTTTTGTAAGAGGGACGACATGTTATTGCTTTTTTAGAACCTCTTTTCCCCAATTCTGAAAAATCGACCGACTCAGAAAATTTCTGAAGGACAATTTCTTTAATTATTCCCCCAAACTCTTTTCGCCATCCACGAAATCCTGTTCCATATTCAAAATCTTTTACGGATCGAACAAACTTTTGTTTTATCTCTTCAGATAACTGAATTTTAGGAAATTTTTCCCATGTTTCTAGCCCTTTGGGGAGACGATTTAAAGGAATATTATTAAACACTTTAAAATGAAGATCTTTACGGACCCAATGGAGATATCCTTCCAGCAATTCCTCTCCTTCAGGCATCAATAGACACTGAAAATTTAACCGCCCAATCTGTTCAGAAAAATTTAATTTGACCTTGTCCTCAGTCAATAAAAATTTCGCCGCATCATTGGACAAAGGACCAGTTTTTAGAATTTTCTGTGAATATTTTTCTTTTAATTGGCAAAATTGGTCTTGAAACGCTCCGGCAAAACAAAGAATAGACTGAGAAAGAATAGCGTTCAATTCTCTTGCTTTAGTGCGATTAAACACTTCAGGACCCTCATTTTTATTCTGAGAAATAGCGTTATTATCCAATATATTTTCTGCGCATCTTGCCGCTAAATTCATCAAGCCTTGAAAATAGTGTGGTTCGTGGAGTTGACGATCAACCAAATCTTTTAAACAGATCATCAATTGAGCGACCCAGTCCTGCTTCCATCGCTCCAGATTCTCCTTCGGCTGATCACTAAAATCAGTCCTCGGTTGAAAATAAAAGGCTTTGTCCAATTCATCAATAAAAATAATGGGAGATTTGGATGTTTTTTCAGAAGAATCTTGATATTTCATCACTTCGTGATAAATTGCATTCAACAGTCGTTGATTAAAACCGCTAGCGCGTTGTTCATCTAAGAGAGAATAATTTGCCTGTTCCAAGCATTGAGATGCATTAATGTAAACGAATGGAACTTCAAATAATTTTGCGATAGTAGAAAGCATATACGTTTTTCCGGCACCACTGGGACCAGCCACAAAAAAAGTTCCCTCTTCGAGTAAAAATTTTTTAAATTCTTTAGCCATCGCTTCATTGGGCGCTTCGGATAAACGATGAATATATCCGTAATGCTCTGAAAAGCAGCGCACAAGCCGGTTTTTCCACTGCTCATTTCCAATGATAGGCACTTCTTCTTTAATATAATTGACCATATTTTCAAAAGTAACAGGAAGATCTCCAAGCACAGACGGATTACTTGGAGTCACAGGAATCACAAATCTTAATCGTCGAGTTTCTAATTCATGCAATGCGCCTTCCACTTGATTTTTTCTTCCTTTCCCGCCGTATTGAAGATGAATTCCCTTAAATCCAAATCCCTCCAACTTTATGGTAGTAGGAAAACTGATATCTAAATTAGCCGTCCAATGCTCTGTTATCGCAAAATTAACGCCGAAACATTTGGGACTCACCTGATCGAGATCCGTTTCGATATACCACGGTAAAGTCAGAAGTTTGAAGAACAACGCCAGAGCATTTATTTTTTCAAAACTTTTAAAGAGGGAAAAACGCTTCACAAGCGGAAGGGTAAAAAATTTAACATTGACGGCGTTTGACAATCGAGCATGAGGTAAACAATTTGAAAAATCGCGAAAAATATTGAGGTGCAACGCCTCTTTATAATTCATTTTAAAAAAAATGTTATTAAATTTGCATTTTTCTGAAGGACTAATTGTCGTCAATGCAGAAAAATTTCTTCCTATATGCGTCAGCGAAGCAAAAAAAGAAATATCGGCAGCAGGCCGAGACTGAACAAACCCTCCAACTTCCCAATTTTTCAGTCCTCTTCCCCACTCCGATAGCGTCATGGCTCCAATCATTCCGCAAGAGCTCTGTTCATAAAATCGATGAAGAGAGAGTGCAGAATTAATCGTCAAATATTGGGCAAAAGGTTGATTGAATGAGTTATCATAAGGCACTTTTACACCAGAATATTGCCCACTGAAATGAAAAGGATGTTCGACATTAAAAAGATATTGATAGCATTTGGAAATTTTGGGAGTATAAATTTTAGAAAATCGATTGCCTTGTTCGAAATTGACGCCAGAACAGACAGGATCGGGAGCTGCGCCAATCCAAGGACTCATTGCGATGATCAATGCTAACTTACATTTCATAAATTTTTTCTCATTATCTAATAATTTTTATCAATGCATTCAAGGAAGTGGTCAATAAATTGACATTGCCTTTTCAAAAAGGTGAGCACTTGAAACCATTCAAAAAGGTGAGCACTTGAAACCATTTTCTTTAATTTACTCCAGTAAAATTCAGCATACCATAAAAAATGACGTCTGCATTTCTAAAAAATCTTCCTTTCTTTATAAGCCCCATTTAACGCCCTGTTGAAACGACGCGTTTGAAATTTCTAATCCTGACGGCAGCTTTTATGAATCTTTTAAGGGGCTAAAAAATTGACCTCCAAACCTGAAATCCTTACTGATTTAAAGGAGTGGCCTCCTTTCTGTTTTCTGAGCTTTAAAAACCAAGACATCTTCTGTCACTGGCGGCATACAATGCTCAAAAAAGGCATGGTCAAAAGAGATAATTGTCATTTAAAACAGATGTTTAAAGGGGCACAAATGATTTTTATAAACATATTGCCTTCGTGAGAAGCTGCCTTCATTGCGTTCCCAATCATGCTGCTATCGCCTCTCGAGGCGTTTTTGGTAAGATTCTGCGGACTAGATCTGATATGCTATTGTAAAAATCATTCTACTTTAAATCTTTTATAAATCCTTAGGAAGAATTCTTTATTATGCTTGCTCCCCGCATTAAAATTGCTACCAATCTTTTACGAATTCTATCAAAACCGGTCGAATACTTTCATCGCCGTCACTCCCTCCCGATGTCCTCTTTTGGCTGTGAGTTCAATCATAAAGAACGGATGACTGCTTTAAACCACACGCTCTATGTTCAAGCAATGCATCAATTAAAACGCCATTTCCCTAATTTGGAGCTTATTTTAGAATCTTCTTCGGAATTAGACGATCCCAATTTAACCGCTCAAGCCAAGCATCGTTGGATTTTGGAACCCCTCGATGCGGCAGAAAATTTTTTACACACGCCCTTGTCTTATAGAATGAGGCTTTCGGAGCAAAATGGGGGGCAAATTTCTTTTTCAGTGATTTATCATGCCGATTCTGATGTCCTTTATTCTGCTGAACGAGGATATGGGGTGCGGATGAATCAACAACGGATTCAATTTTCAAACCCTATTTCTGAAAAAAGGCCTTGGGTGATTGGCGCTCCCAGCGCGCTTTTACCCCTTAAAGGCTGTCTGAATCATATTGAAACATTGTGCGCGCAAAAACATTTTCAAAATCCCTTGAAAATTTTTACGACCCATTCTTTAATTCATCAAATAACAGAATTTTGCCAAGGCCACATTGATGTCTGTTGGAGTGGAGAGCTCTCTCTCTTTCAAAAAAAATTGACGGGATTTTGGATTAAAGAAACTGCGGCGCAACGCGTTGTCATGCAAAATTCTTTGGAAAATCCTTATCGCTCGTGGATCTTTGGAAAATTTCCGCCCGGGAAAATCCTTTAATATCTTCTTTGAGCTGTCGAAAAAAGAAAAACCCTCTTATGAAACCAAATATTTTAACGCTTATGGACATTTTTCAAAGCAGGCCCTTTCCTCACGATCAATGGCATCCTTCAGCATCATTGGAAACATTGAAAAAAAGAGCCGATTTGATCTGGAATATTCATCATTTTTTTAGAAAAAGAGAAGTTCTTTCGATAGAAACCCCCCTCCTGAGTCACGCTGCGACAACGGATCCTCATCTTACGCCCTACACGTGCTGCGCTTTCGGATCGCCGCAATCCGAAAGGTGTTTTTTATCGACGAGTCCAGAGTTTGCAATGAAGCGATTACTTTGCGCTGGTTATGGCTCAATTTATCAGATCAGTAAAGCCTTTAGAGCGGGAGATTTAGGGCGACTCCATAATCCAGAATTCACATTGCTAGAATGGTATCGACTGAATTTTACCCCTGAAGCCTTGATGCAAGAAACGATTGATTTGATCAGTACGCTTTATCAGACGCCATTAAAATGGACAAAAAGACGTTATCAAGAATTATTTGAGACTTACTTGAATCTCGATCCCTTAACCATTTCCATAGCGGAATTAAAGCATCTCAGTCAAAGCTTTGGGCTGCATGAACCAGAAAATGAATTAGAGAAAAGCACGTACTTAAATTTCTTATTTTCCACAGCCATTGAGCCTAATTTGGGCAGGATAGACCCTTTATTTGTGACACACTTCCCTATTGAGCAAGCGCTTCTTGCCCAAGCCGATCCTAAAAATCCGCAACTGGCTCTTCGCTTTGAACTCTATCACCATGGAATAGAATTGGCCAATGGATTTTGTGAGCTTCAAGAGGCCGCCACTCTCAAAAAGCGCATGAGCCAAGATAATCAGTACTTGTCGCATCACGGCTTGCCCGAAAGACCTATAGATAAGCACCTAATCGAGGCGCACCACTCGGGATTGCCTGCCTGCTGCGGTATTGCTTTAGGTCTTGATCGACTCTTTATGCAAATTTTAAAAAAACAAACCATTCAAGAAGTGATGAGTTTCTCCTATGAGCACGCTTAAAGATTCTAATGCATTGGATCTTCACTCTGTCGACAGGCACACCCAGATTCAAAATTTTTTAGCGCAATATCCTCTCGATCCTGAACAGATTGTGCAGTGGAACAATTTTTTTTCTGGACAATTGAATCACTATATCCCCATTTGTGTGATTCACAGTTGTTGTGGGCCCTGTTCATTATATCCTTTCACAAGTCTGTTAAAATCAACGAATTTAATCTGTTATTATTTTAATCCCAATATCCATCCGATTGAAGAATATCGCCATCGATATCAAACGCAACGACAGGCATTACAGGCGCTGAATCATGATCCGGGCAATCATGTCATGGTTTTAAAAGAAGGAAAATACCGCCCTTCAGAATTTTTTAAAGTGGCTCAACCATTTGCCAATGAACCTGAAGGAGGAGAGCGTTGCTATCACTGTTTTCACCTTCGGTTACATCAGACAGCAAAAGTGGCACAAGATCACCATGCAGATTATTTTTTATCAGTGATGAGTGTCAGTGTTCATAAATCGAGCGCCCAATTAATGCAAGTATTTAATGAAATTTTTTTGAGCACCCGCCGCGTTCGTCCGTTGTTTATCAATTTCAAAAAAAAAGACGGCACCCGACAAGGGCGTCAATTAAGTGAACGCTTAAAGTTGTATCATCAACCGTATTGTGGATGTCTGTATTCAATGCCAGAGAGACGATCTGCGAAATCACTCACCAAAGAATCCGAACAATCATGAGAATATTTCTTTTTCTCTCGTTTTCATCCAGGGGAGATGGACTCTATTTCGACCCATTCACAATTCACGCTGAAATATTGAAAATTTCAGATCATTCATCTAATAAAATTGACCAAAAAGTCTGGGAAATGTTCAAACAAGCGCGCTCTTAAGAACTATTGCCCGCATGGAAAAGCAAAATAAAGGAACCAGAAATGCTCTTGGGTGGAGCAATGATTTTGAAAACAGAAGCGTGAAGATCGGGTGCATTGACAACTCTTTAGTAAGCGATAATACTCTCCCCCAGTCCTGTCTAACCTCCCATGGATGATTTCCCGAAGAAATGATCACTCAAATGCCTCATCTCAAAAAATTCCTACAACAATCGTCTATGATAAAATCAAAAATCCATCTGTTTGAAAAAATAGATGGATGGGGTCGATTTTTCTTTATAGAAAATTCTGATCTAGAAATAAAAAAATCTCGACGTTCAGAGCAGAACATGGGCAAGACCTTATTTTGCAACCAATATCGTAGAATACATTAAAATTTATTTTATCTTTCTGTCCGTTTTATGGATGGGATGACTTCTGAATGATAAAAAATAGCTCAAGTCCTTTGGAGACTTTTTAGCAACATCAGGTTTTAATGATCGCTCCCTTTTTTGGAAATTTTGAATGCCTTTGGAATGCTTTTGACGCTCTTGTCGCTGCAAGCGCAATCTTCCTGTTTAAACTCCCCTTTGAACACCACGCACCAGATTTATTTCGCTAAGCGATTAAAATTGATCTATACTACCTTCATCAACGCTGAATGCTCAATTAACGCTCTTGAACTCCCTGGAGAAAATAATGGAAAATGTAGAATTTATTCCTAAAAATGATATACATTCCATCCGAATCGTGCGGTTGCAACAATGGGTTGCCGTTTTTGCCCTGTCAGGAATAGCGGTTCTTCAAAATGCCGCTACAAACACTTATACCACTCATCGCACTCCAGACGCTCAAGGGGGAGTGATCTTTTTAAAAAAAGGAGTTGTGAACTGGTACGCCAAGGGTTTTTGCGCAGATTTAGAAGAAGCGGTGTTATCTCTGCTAAAAAAAAGCAATATTTCTCCTCAGCCCCATCTCCCTCTTCACACCACTCAAGAGATGATGGGCAGAGCGGGCATTCAATTTCAAGAGGAAATTCAACAAGAATTAATAAAAAGAGCCTCCCTTGAGACCAACAATTTAAAAAATTTTCAAAGTGCTGGGGATTTAATCACGGTAAACGTAGATTTTTGCCACAATTTTTTTGAAATTGAGCCAACGCTTTCGATAGAAAAATCGCTCTCGGAATCTTGGGAGGGATTGAGCCAACAAATTTCTAATCCTTTTTCTCAAGGAGAGTTGGGCTGGAGCATCATAGAAGCGCTGGATTGCTCTGGAACAGTGTCAAAAAATTTCTCCAATGAGCCATTAGATCATTCCCTGCCTTTGAAAACTAAGGTGACGCCCAGAGCCAGTGGGGAAGAAATCGCGCGAATCTATTGGGCCAATAATGTGGTGGGGTTATGTTCTTCGCGAGGCACAAGCCAAGTATTGACTAACAATTATCAATTTCCATTGGGAATTTTAGACGTTTGCCCTGAATCTGAAGCGTTGGGAGAGATCGTTCATAAAATGATTCAAGGCGAGATGTTTACAGGCAATTATGGCGCGACAGATCGCATTTATTGGCACGATCTAGACTCCGTCTTGAATGCCTATGATCACATGAGAAAAAAATTTTTTGAAGTGTTTAAACATAAATCTCAATTGACTTCTTTAAATGCATTAAAAGAACATGTCATCTGTTGTCGAATATTTGAATTTTCTCAAGCGTATGTATTGATGCCTTCTATTATTAATCCAAATCTAGATTTAGAAGACGATAGCCTGTTACCAGAAGATGAGCCTCCATTCTTAGAGGAATTCGCAGCAACAAAACCTTATTGTTATCTTCCCAAAACATCCTCTCCTTTAAAGTTGGGCGCTTGCATTGCCGCTATTTTTAACCAAGCCAAAGCGCTTCTCTTTGAATCTACTATCTTTTGGAGAGCGCAAAAACAAAACTCCGAGGCATTTTTTGCGGGTACTTGGGAGGCTCCACATGGAAAACAAGCGGTTTATCTCAATCCGAAAGAATCGATGTTTTTGTTTTATACGAAAATGACGCTAAACCCAGAGGCCTTCGATCAAGAAAGCACCAAGAATAAATTGATAGAAGAAAACCAAATTTTACAGCAATATTTGCCCGTCCTCAAGGAAGAAGCTCAAAAAGATTTTTCCTCAATTTTCAAGAAAATAACAATAAGTTATTCTCTCGTCGTTATTCCCGATCGCAATGCATAACAATGAACCTTCTCAACGTCTGCTCCCGCCGGGAATGATCGTTGAACATTCTTGCTCAACGATTAAAATTTTTGAGAGGATTTTCTTCCCGAATATTTTTAATTGCCCTTTTGATCGCTTCTCCCAAAGCTGTCGGCTGACAGTGTTGCGAAATAAAAAGATAGGGTCGAGAAATGCGCGTTGTCTGACGCCAGGGAAGGCGGTTCAGAGAAGCGCTGATCAAGAAAAACTCATGCGCATCTAAAATTTGGCATTCAATGATCTCTTCACCCTTGTCTGTATCACCGCAATGAAGGGTTTGAAAGATAGCGGGAATCACTTTCTCAATCTCTTCTTGATTTTCACCAGAAATCGACCAAAATTTCGCTCCTGGGGCGTCCATTATTTCCGCCTCAATGGGCAATTCAGAGACGATCGCATGAATCACTTTTCCAAGGGTTGAGGAATTCAATGAAAAAGGGACCACACCTACAGGAATTTTTTGATCACTGCTGCTTTTTAAAATGGAAGGATATTTAAATAAAACCAGGGATTTTGATTTAAACCACAGGGTGGCACGAATCACGACCGAATGGCGCAGATGCATCCTCAATGGCGGCAAAAAAGCTTCTTGGTTTAAAAAATTTTCGACAGAGGGAATCACTGGGCTTGCTATCATCTCTTCTTTTTGATAGGGTGCACTGGAGGCATCCAATGCCTCCTTTATTTGCTCGCCCAAAAGAGATTGAAAATCTTCGCGATCACCTGACAGCCACAACCATCGTTGCGCGGGATAAAGAAACAAGCTCGCCGATCTTGAAAATGTCACGCACGGTTGAATATAAAAAATATTGCTTTCCTCTTCTTTGGAGATAATGACTTTTTGACAGCCCAATGAAAAATCAAAATTTTTTGAATCGCTGGAAAAAGAAAGGGGGCAGATTTGATGCTCTATTTTTGTTTGCATTTTATTGGCAATTGTTAAAACTTCTGAAAATTTTAGCTTAGAAAGACGATACTGTTTGGAATCAATGAGTTCCATGATCAATTTTCCCAATGTTTGCTTGGACAGTTGATGTTTTTCAAAAAAATATAATGGACTATCTAGATCGGCGACTCTATAAAGCACCTCAGAAGGGCTTTCATAGATTTGAACGCAGTGTTGAAAATAGATGGCCATTTTTTCACGGCAATCCATCAAAACAATCTCTGGGCAATAAAATTTATCCATCATATACTCCTGGATTCAAACGCTCTTGTGAAATCAAGAAAAAATCACCACTGACTTCCCTGACTTAAACGACAATGAATATTTTTAACAATACATATCCTATCGGCCTTTCAATTTCACTCCATTTCGACCACTTTACTGGCTTGAAAAAGGCGCCAAAGCTCGGTCCATAGAATGGCTAAAATATCATTCAATGAACAATATCGCCTTGAAATCGTCTGTAAAAGAGATATGGGGCGCTAACTCATCATTTTCTCAAACGGCTTGTATGGCAAGCAACCCTTAATTCTCCCTTGAAAAGAAGATTGGATGAATATCTCAGATATTTTTGAACAAAAAGATGGCTTCAATGCGGAAAAATGAATCGGAGCGCTTTATTTATCTCAAAAATAAAAGAAGTGAAAACAAACGTTTTCCTGACGATCTTCCTTCATTCATGCTTAGGCGAGAGTTTTTTTAAAATGTAAAATTTAATATGAAAATAGGACTGGTTTTTTTCAATCAATCCACTCTAAAGTATTTTTCGACAGCCACTGTTATTACAAATACCGGGAGTTTAGACGATGCACCCTCTAAAAATTTATAGTACCCTTCCTTTTGAACCCAAACTTTTTGACCATTATAATGTTTCTTATAAATTTGAATTAAAATATTGTTTTGAACATCTTTCAGATTTAAACCTTCCGGAGGATGGAGAAACGCAAGCCATTTGCTTATTTGTCAGTGATCATCTTGATAAAAATCAACTCTGTGCATTAAAAAAGCGAGGCGTCCAGCTGATTCTATTGCGCAGTAAGGGCTTTGATAACGTTGATATCCATGCCGCCAAAGAGCTCGATATCACTGTCTTGCCCACCGAATATGACAGCTCTTCTGTTGTTGAACATACCATTGGCTTATTGATTGCCCTTGCAAGAAAATTTAAATTGTCTTTTAAACAATCTCATGAGGGCGATTTTTCATTAACCCATTTAGTTGGAATGGAATTGTCCGAGCGCGTTGCCGGAGTGATTGGCACCGGAAAAATTGGACATAAAGTGGCCACCATACTTTTGGCCATGGGCATGCATGTCTTAGCTTATGATTCGCATCCCGATGCCGAATTGATTCGTCAAGGCGTGCATTATGTCTCCTTAGATACTCTCTTAAGACTGGCGGATGTCATCACATTACATGCTCCTCTAACGGACGATTCTCATCATCTGATTAACGCCAAAACCCTCTCTGGAATGCAAAAAGGAGCGCTCTTAGTCAATACCGCACGCGGAGGATTGGTCGATTCTCAGGCAGTTTTAGAGGCCCTTGAAAGCGGCCAACTTCAAGGATTTGCAACGGATGTCTACGAAGGAGAGGCGCCTTTCTTTTTTAAAAAGAATCATCGCCCCTTTAAAGATGACGTTTTAGAAAAACTACTCAATCATCCCAATGTTTTATTGACAGGGCATCAAGGATTTTTGTCTGATCACTCCACCCAAATGCTGATTCGAAATTGTCTGGAAAACTTCAGTCAATGGCTCAGAAATCAACAAACCATTCAATATGCTGCCCAAGTCTCTTGAGAAACGAGTCAATTCCTGGAGAAAACTGAAAAATAATTCACAAAACTAAAGATTTCTGTTAAACTGAAGAAAATTGTGAAAAAATTTTTTGAAAATTATAATTCAGGCGCGTTGGCAGAATGGTGATGCAGCGGACTGCAAATCCGCGGAACTCGGTTCAATTCCGAGACGCGCCTCCACCTTTGAGTTGAGTTTATCAACCGCTCATTGACAATCACTTGCAATGGCTTTCGATCCTTTAAAAAAATTTTTTTTGGCTGTTGATGCCAGCACTCGGCCGGCCCGTTTGGGAATTTATTCCGTAACAATCGATACGCATAAAAGAGAAAAATCGTTAAATTTTGACTCTCTATTGAGTGATGCTCATCATTCTCTCTTTTCAGCCGCTCGAGAATCGACGATTGAATTAGAATCTTTAGGAAAAGATTGCGCCGATCTTTTAAACCATGCTCAACTGCAATGGGAGCAATGTGCCGGCATTTTGTGGGGAGAAGGACCGGGCAGTTTTACTGGTTTGAGAGTATCCGCCAGTTTTTTTCAAACCATTGCGAGCTGTTTTCAAATTCCAAATTTTTCAGTCGATTCCTTGATGGCTTCAGCTCAAGCCTTTCTTTTGTATCACCGCGAGTGTCATCTTCCCCTGCCGGATTCTTTCAAAGTGATAGTGATTAGGCCAATGACTGCCCGTATGAATCTCCTCGGGTTTTATGAATGCGATCCTGCCCAATGGTCTTGGATCCAATACCAGCCGCATCAACCTGTTTCTTATGAACAATTGTCTCAAGTGATTGCCAACTTTACTGACTCTTCCGAGGACGTTTACACCATTTTTGATGAGGCAGATTTAAAAAAATTGGAGCATTTGCAAGCAGCGATCCCCTCCGCGCGTTCTTTTTTTTCGGCCCAGGAGGGCGCGCCTTATTATTTAAAATCGTTCTTTTTTTTAAAGCATTTTCAAATTCTGCACGCCCTAACTTCAAATGGCGGGTGGACGTTAACGTTTGAGCCCCATTATTTTCTAATCAATGATGCAAATATTGTTTAGCGTTCATGGTTTGATCTGCCTTTTTAAAGGGCGCGGCGCTCAAACGCTTTGCCATAAACATTTGAATCTTCTTAATTCTCCTTGCTTCTCTGCCAAGCGAGAAGAAGTTCGCCTTGCCACCCTTTTTCTGAAAGCATTTTGGCCAAAAGATTTGCTTTAAAATGAATGAAGAGCAAAAGACAATGCCAAGCACCAAACCCTCATTTTTTAAAGGCAGAGAGGGTCTCTTATCATCGGCGATTCGGGTAAAGACCCGATTAAACGCTGGAGGTGCTCTCTTCTAAGTCATATCGACGGGCCCAATTGAGTAAATCTATAACATTATGCGCGTCTAACTTTCTCATAATATTTGCACGGTGACTGTCAACGGTTTTAGGACTGATTGAAAAAGAATCGGCAATTTCTCTATTTTTAAACCCTTCTGCGATTAATTTTAAAATTTGTCGCTCCCGGGGGGAGAGTCTAGGCATTCCAAAGATGGTTTTTCGCGAATGACGTGGCAATAATGGCAACGGAGGCAATGCGGGATCAATATAAATTTTTTGGCGAATTAAACTATTAATGGCATCCAGCAAATTTTTAGGCGACTGCGTTTTTAATACCAATCCTTGCGCGCCATATTTTAAAAATTGATGAACGCAATGAGGATCTTTATTCACGGTATAAATCAACACTCTCACCGTGGGTTCGCGCTTTTTAAGCTGCCGAACCAGTTCTAAAGTATCGAGTCCTGAAATCTCAGAATCTAAAATAACGATTTGGGGACGTACTTTTCGAAAATAAGACAATACTTGCGAGCCATTTTCAACAATCGCATGTAACGCAAGCTTAGGAATTGAAGAAAAAAGCTTGGCAATGGCACCAGCCACAATGGGATGGGGCTCTGCCAATAAAATACTATATGAAAGGGTTTCTGAGGAAACAATAAAACAGCGCTCTGATGAGGAAATCATTGCATTGCTCCTTTTATAGATGATCATAGATAAGCGCTTCAAAAAACAATTCACCCCTCGTTTTAGAGGATTCTCATATTCAGTTTTCTCAGATTTTCACCCTAAGGTCTCCTCTGTCAACTTAAAGGGCGCATTTTATTATATTTTTTAACGATATCTTTTAAATCAAAGCGTTTGGAGGATGAATTGCCCAGTGCCCAGATCATGAAATGCCCCAAAAAAATAAATTGGAGGAAAGACTGTAAGGTTTTTCCTGGATGTCATGACGATTGGAAAATCAGCAGAATCTTTATATGGAAACAATCAGACAATAATGATGAGCCAACTCCACCCTCTGCCTTGGATCACTCAAATCAGTAATATTGCAGGATAATTTCAATTTATTTATGCTGCTCTAAAAGGATGGGCACGGAAAGTTAAAGAAGATCTTATGTTTTCCTTGCCATTCAAGCGCAAATATTCGAAAGATTTGACGTGGGTCCATCGCTTAGTTGCTCTGTTTTTCTTACAAGAAAGCCTCGTAGAATATTCGGTTCATTGTGATGTCTCAAAAAATATATGGCTAAACCAAAAATTATGATTGATTTGTCCTAAAAATGATTGGAACTCCAGCATTTTATGGCAGATCTCCATCATGAATTTTTTTGAAATGCAATTACCAGGAAAAATAAATGATCAAACGCCGACAGATTCCCCGAATGATGCGCATTGCCAATAACAAAAAGGCATCGTCATTATTCTTTTCAAGAGCTTTTCATCGACAATTTTTCTTGATGCTCCTTCCGGTTCTTTTTACAATGCATCCCATTCACGCTGCGGAATTAAATTGGTCCGGCGAGGATTTTTTCGTCATGACGCGAGGCATGCGCGTGGCAAAAATTCTTGAAGATTTAGGAGCAAATTATGGGGTTCCTGTCATCGTCAGCAATAAAATTGATGAAATTTTTGTGGGAACGATAAAAGACAAGGCTCCAGAAGAGATTTTAGAAAACTTCTCTTCGCTTTATCATCTCATTTGGTACTTTGATGGACGCGCTTTGCATGTTTGCAAAGCCAGTGAAATTACCCAAGTGATTGTCATGCCCAAATATTTAACCTTGGAATCTCTTCAAGATTATGTCAGTAAAACAGATGTGCTCGATCCGAGAAGTTGGAGTTTAAAAAAAGTGCCTGGATTTAATGCCTTTGAATTGGCGGGGCCCCCGGCATTCATTGCGCGAATGCAATCATTAATTTCAGAGCTGGATGAGCACGCGGCCAATTTAGAAGAAAATCTTGAAACCATTGAAATTTTTCCTTTAAAACATGCTCATGCCGAAGATCAAACCTATCAATATCAAGGCAATACGATAACCTTACCTGGGATTGTGTCATTGTTATCAGAAATGACTAAAACAGATGATGGCAAAAATAAAGTGCAAGGACAATTTACGGAAAGTACAGGATTGCCGTTGATCAGCGCCGATCCCCGTAAAAATGCTGTGATCATCCGAGATTTTGCTTTAAATTTAGCAAAATATAGAAAATTGATCAAGGAGCTTGACCAAGTCCAAGATCAAGTTCAAATCTCCGTCACTATCATCGATATCGATGTTGAAAACAGCAACGAGTTGGGGGTCAATTTTTCAGCAGGATTAGAAGCCGATGCATTGAATGGATCGTTTGGTTTTCAAGGAAAATCGATCCAAACTTCAGATTCTGTTGGAATTGACAATGGATTTGGATTTTCCAGCAAAATTAAAGATTGCCTCCAATTTGACGCAAAATTAAGGGCGCTTCAAACTCAATCAAGAGCCCATGTGGTCGCGCAACCGTCCATTATGACCTTGAATAATACCAAAGCCATCCTCGATAAAAGTGTCACTTTTTATACTAAAGTCTCCTCTAAAGAAGAAGCCAAATTAGAAACCATTACCAGTGGAACACTATTAGAAGTGACTCCCTCGCTCTCTCCCACCCATGAAAAAGGACAAGTTCGGCTTCAAATTCATTTAAGAGATGGCAAGATTGACAATAAAGATCTTCAATCGGGTTTGCCCCAAACGCAAGATTCTGAAATTGTCACGCAAGCGATCTTGAATGCTGACGAAGGGTTACTCTTGGGCGGATTTGTTCGTGAAGAAAACAGTGAGCGAAAAGAAAATCTTCCATGGCTTGGAAATATACCATTGATTGGCTCTCTTTTTTCTTCTACAACAGATTCTAAAACGAAACTGGTTCGCCTCTTTTTCATTAAAGCAGTCCCCATTTCATTAGAAACATTGGGATTATCGACATCCAATCCTCTAAAAAATGACAATAATGAAGAGAATGTGTCGTCGATGAATTATGTGGATGCGCTCAATCATGTCGATCACGAGGCGGCGCAATGGGGATGGCGAGAATTCGTCCCCGCCAGAAATGACGCTGCGGATGAGCATCTCAGTGCTCCCTTAAATGGGGATGATGAATCAGAAGATCTGGAAAATGATTTTGAGGATTTTGACGATGAGTTCGATAACGCCGATGAATAGGTGGATTAAGAAGGCAACGCATTCGTGGACGCGTTTCGTTTGCCCTCATGCGATAAAAAAATATTTTCCTCATTAAAAATTTAATTCATCCCGTACAATTCAATGAAGGAACCACAATGGACTCTAATTTTCGCATTCAATTTATTAATGGAATGTTAAAAGGACATGATTTAACTCTTCCTTTAGGCGAATTTTCTTTAGGAGAGGGCGCAGATGTGTGGGTAAAGTTCCAAACTCAACCTCAAATGCTTTCTCATTTATCGATTTCAGAACGCGGCATTGCCTTAAAAGAAATGACTCACCTGTGGATCAACGGGATCCCGGGAGAATATTGGCAAAAACAAATGGGCCCATTGAAAGAATTTCTTCCTTTGGATACCCCCTTGGATTTGGACGGCGTAGGATTTGTTTTACTTCCCAATGGAGAAAAATTATCTGAACCAAAAATATTTAAGCTTCCAGAGCGCAAATCTCTAGAAGAATTGCAAAAAAATTCCAAACTCTTGCGCCATTCTTACTCCAATTGGAAAGATTGGATTGTGGGAGCGATCTTGGCTCTAAGCATTGCCTGCCTCTCTTTGGGAGGATGGAAAATTTATCAAATGACTTATCCCCCCGTCCAAGAAGATTTGACCACAACAACGGTGCAATGGATTCAAGAAAAACAACAATCCGAGACGTTTTCATCACTCTCTTTCCTTGTTCAACCCAATGGAGAAATTGTGGTCTCAGGCGCCTGCTGGGAATCAAAGGATTTGAATCGTCTTTATTCTGAATTAAGAGCGCGTGGATGGCTTGTCAGAAGCAGTGTGGTCTGCAACGATGAATTAACCAAAGGCGTGGAATATACGCTGCGTCTGTTTGGATTTGATAATGCGGTGATCACCAATGGGCCCTCACTGGGATCGGTTCATATCTCTGGAGCAATCAAAGGAGATGGCAACTGGCAACAAGTCGAAGATCTCTTGATTAAAATGCCCGGTTTAAAAAATTGGACCGTCTCCAATGAAGCTCAAGAACAAGCCGCGCGGTTGATGCAGCTGCTTTCTGAACAAAATTTTTCAAATCCCCTCGATTTTGCTCAAAAAAATTCTAAAATCTTAGTCACGGGGCGTCTCAATGAGCACGAGCAGGCGCAGCTCCAATCCTTATTTGAGGATGTCCAACAACAATTTCCCAATAATGAATTTATTTATCAAAACATTGAAGCAGTCTCTCCCGATCTCAATATTTGGCCTACCCCCATTGTTGCCATTGGAGGAAATCAAAAAACACCATTTGTGGAGCTCAGTAATGGATTAAGGCTTCAAGTGGGAAGCAAATTGCCCAGTGGTTATCAAATTATTAGCATCGATTCAAAATTAGGTATCCGACTGATGATGCAGGGAAAAGTCATTAATGTCCCCATCGATTTCAATATTTAGTGTTCAACCATTCAAAAATAAAAAAGGAAACACCATGACAGAATTAGAAGAAGCCATTAAAAACGACTCCAATGGCCGATGGCTTCACAAGCAACTGCTCTTTTTGGAAAAATGTGAAAAAAACATTGCGCTTGAAATGGCGCAAATGGATTCTCATAAAACGCCAAAAATCGCCTTCAAAAAACTTAAACATTTTAAATTAGCGATTGGAGCAACACGCGAAGTATTAAAGCAATTAAAAGTAATTTATCATCCCCATCTTCCTGAAAATACCGCAACCAAGGCCTTTCAACGCGAGGAAAAATCCTCCCATCGTCCCTTTCCGCGTTTTTTTGCCTAACGTGTGGCGTAAAAATTTGGGAACCCTTATTGGATTAAGATCAAAGGAAAAACATCAATGAAATTCACTCTAAATCAAGATAAAACGCTTAGGCATTTATTATTGAGGCAAAACCTTGCCCACCCCTGCGCATGGCAAGAGGTTTAGGAACCCTATTCAGGAAAAACGATTGATCGACAGAGTTTCATGAAAATTTTTAAATCGGTCCTTTTCTGTTTCATTTTAATAGAAATTGCCAATCTTGTTGAGGAAAAATATTATGTTTTTTTACTCATCAATTGTATAAATGCTCGTTAATTGTGAGTAATTATACAAAAAACCACTCAATCCGCTTTATCTTTTGAAATTTTTAAGGTAGGATTGACTCACTGTCTCACCCTAAATTTAAAATAAGGAATGTTTATGTTAAAAAAATCTTTAGTCGGTCATGCCCTCTTTCTTTTCGGCGTTACCCCTTATTGCGCTTCTGGCTTTTTTTCCTCCCGCGCTCCATCGAGTCTATGGAGGACAGGGCACAGCCAATTCGGAAACTTCCCTTGCCAATTCAATATGGGCGCCACTGCCAACTCAAAAACATCCCAAGCTAAGGCACATGGAACCTCTGCCTCTGTAAAGGAAGATAATAACACCGACCCTAATGACAATTCGAACACATCTAACAGTAAAGAATGGTCTACAACCACGAAAGTTGCCCTAGGCATTGGAGTGGTAGCCCTAGTCGCGGCTGCAGGAGTCGGTATCTATTTTTATCAACAAAAAAAACCAGCGACTCTTAAAAAACAAATCAAAAGCTCTTTCAAAAAATTAAGGGCTCGCTTGATTCATTCGATTTAAATGCGAACTCTGTGAAAAAATCAGAGCATTTCACTTAATATTGAATAAAAAGCCCCAGGAAACCTTCTCATCGGGGCTTTTTATTTCTAATCTCCCACAAGACTTACACCTCAACTGCCCATTTTCAAATGCCAGTGCTTTAAAATCGCTTCGCTCGCTACTCTATTCTCGCTGAAGGAATGAGTTCACATTGCCCTATTTTTTCCACCAATATTTGAAAAATTCTTCACGATACCCTGAAAAATATAACGTTCCTTTTTTATGAAACAGCCGGATTCTTCCAACTTGATGGGTAGACCGCACCGGAATTTTACATTTTCTAAATCTTTCTTGGAGGCAAGAATCGAAAAATCCTTGACGATTGCTGCAGGAATTGATGGCAATCTCAGGCGCAATCGCCCTTAAAAATTGAACATGACTGCTTTTCTTACTGCCATGATGGGGAATTTGCAAGGCTAAGGGCTCTATTCTTTTTTTCAATGGCCATTTCAAGGCAGATTCGACCGTTTTATCAATATCGCCGGTCACCAACAGAAAAAAGTTTTCTAATTTAATGAGTAAAATCAGAGAATCATTATTTCGATTTTTACTTTCAGAAGAAACAACCCTTTCGGGCCAAAGCACTAAAATTTCTCCGCCTTGCCACGAGAGCGCACTGCCCTCTTTTAAGAAATAAGGACGCGTTGAACAGTTTGGCAAGGGCATCGACGCATAAATTGGCGAAGTCGGAAAACAATTATGCAGCAGTGGCAATCCTCCTGCATGATCGTGATCAGAATGGGTAATAAATAAGCCATCCAAATGAAGCCCGTAGCATTCGAGATAAGGGAAGATGATCCGCTCTGCAAGGCAAAACGATCCATAGGTTGCAGCTGTATCAATTAAAATGGCGTGAGATTTTTTTCGAATCACTATCGCCAGCCCATGCCCGACATCAAGCATATCAACATAAAAACCTGGATCATTCATTAACCCCAATGTTTCAATGATGCTGACCCATTGAAACGCGATCCAACTGCTTTTCCATAAAAAAAAATAAATTTTAGAACATTTTTTTAAGGGTTCTTCTGAAAGCGTACTTAAAGTGATCACTCCCATCATCACCAATAATATTCCAAAATGAGAACGAATATAGAGTTTTTCCCCTACCAGAAGCACTGTTTCAAATATTTTTCCCCAGAAGTGAATCCAATGGATCGTGAAAGCCAGCAGGATTTTTCCCCCTTTAAACATGGGGCAGTGTAAACCATAAAAAAGACCATTCAACGCCACGACAGGAAAAATAAGAATAAAAAAATAGTGAAAAAAAGGACGTAAAGTCAGTAAATAAATATGGCGATCGGCCTCATCAAAAAACAATGCCTCTAAAGCAGAGGTTAATAGTGCACTTAAGGCAGCGATCAATGTTTTCACAAACCACTGTTGGTACTGCGTCATCACATGGGATTGATGGGAAAGATTCTGAGGAACGAGTAACATCAAACAATGAAATATCTTTTGAAAAATAAAGAAAAATAAGGCAGATGAAGCTAAAAACATCCACGGATGGAGAATCACTTCCATGAAAAAAAGAGCGCTCAGAGGCAAGGCTCGAACAGATTTTATCCTTAATAACATGAAACGTCCTAAAATTAGGACACTGTAAAAAGAAAGAAACGATGCATTATAAAAAAATAGCAGTGCCATCCAGAATGACGCAGTGATGACTTTTACCCCTCTAAATAGCGGCTTTTGAAAAGATTGCTGGATAAGATGATAAAGAATCCACCGTAATAAGAATGGAGGGCTGAACATTTTAGAAGAAGGATCGCTCTCATTCAAAAGTTTTCCAAAATGTCGATGGTATTTAGAAAAAAAAATGAGAATGATTTTTCCAACAAGTGGATCGGCACAATGCATCCATTTGATCCAATGGAGAAAAAAATGGTCAAATGCAGCCCTACATTTTGCGCTTTTTGAATAACGCACCCTTTGAGCCTTTAAAAGTTTTGCTCGGCTCTGAGGAAAAAGATGGTGGGAAAGGCGTTGACGAGAAGATCCTTCATTAAAATAAGTTTTAGGCAAAATAAAAAGATGTAAATCCCATTCACTGTATTCTTGTTCTAAAAAATTTTGTGCATTGGCTACAATAATCCGAAGGGTTATCTGTTGCCTTGACGATAAGGATGCATTAAAGATCTTAGAAATAGAAAAGATCAAGCAATATCGTTTGAATGGGAGTTCAGAACGGCTCGGAAGCGTGGTTTCATCCAGCTCTTGAACGGCTTCTAATGTGGCCTGACACCACACCATTTTTTTTCGATCGGCCTGTTGATCCAAATAAGCAACAGGCCATTGGCGATGAGACAAATTTTGGAGAATCCAACTGACAATCCAAAAAAATTGCCCTATTTTTTTCCATCGTGGATGCGGCAAATGCATAAGCAGTAAAGCTCCATACAATCCCCCTTGAATGCTCCACCACGGAGGAATCATGGGAAAAAGCAAGGAAAATAGCCCCGCCCCAATTGCCATCCACCCCCAATTTTCCCATGAATCATCGCCTTTTAAAGTAATTTGCAAACATTTCTCCCATGATGTTGTCTTCAAATCAACACAAGTATAGTGAAAAATGATGCAATCAAACGATCGCCTGAACCATTTTGAGACGCGCTTTCCAATCATTCTTTTAAATGGGCGGGCGCCGTTAGAAAGGCCAAGCGTGAAGGGAATCTTCCTATTCAAAAAGTTCTAGACAAGCGAAATAAGTCACCCCTAAGCTAAAGTAGTCGAAACGACCACCATTGATGTGAAAGGAGCACCTTTTTATGAATCAAATCGTGAATGATCCGGTCTACCGTTACTTTATTGGCCGCGCTAATTCCGTGGAGCCTGAATTTTTAGGCATGACAGGCGTACTTCGAGGATATAAAGTCTCTTTTCCTACCTGGAATTTTATTTATCTTTTTGAGCCCCCTTCCACATTAAATGTGATAGAGTTTTCCGGATCAGGCTCTGTTGGGCTCCGAACAACGACTCTTCATTTTATTCGGGCAATTCAAGAATTGCATGCCAACGTGGCTCAAATAAAAAAAATCATTGGGGCCACTATCGATCCCAATGATCCAATTGAACAGCGTCGCGCTCAATTGCTGTTATCCATTTTTTCCAAATTTGGAGCACATTACGAAATGTATGACGATGGCTATCCCTGCTTAGTGGTCAATTTATAAGCACAAAATTATCCCTATTTTTAAGTTTTTATCCTTAAAACAAGGCCATATTGGTCTCATTTAATGAGAGCACGCTATTTTTTTTTCCTGATCGTCCCCACGCTCATTGGAGGAAATCGCTATTTCAAAACCCAAACGCTTCAAATGCTGCTCTAATCGCGCCCTTAACTCTGTAATTGAACATTCTGTGGAAATCATTTCAAATTTAAACTGCTCGGGCCGTTGGCGTGCAAAATTTACAAATGTCTCTAAGAGCTGCTCATCACGCTCTTGAGCTTGACGAATGCGTTCTAACGCCACATCTAATGTGTCATCTTTTCTCGTCACTAAGGGTTCTAACGTCAAATCATCTAGGCCAGGGGATTTGGGAGGAGAAAATTCAGTATGATAGACGCGTCCCGATCGTAAATGAATGCGTCGCCCTAAAATTCTTTTTAATAAAATCGATTTACTGGCTGTCAATTGTAATACCACCGACGGAAAGAGATTTACCTGCACCAACGCTTCGAATTGATCGATCGTGCGCGGATATCCATCAAACAATAAAGGACGGCCAGGAGGTTTTTCTAAAATCTTTTGATGCACCAATAAAATAGACAGTGCATTCGGAACAAGGTGTCCTTTTTGTAAAAAATCTTGGGCTTGCTTGCCCAATTCTGTTTGATTTTCAACTTCTTGGCGAAGGAGATCGCCGGGACAAATCCGATAAAAGCGATATTCGTTTTCCAACCATGTCGCCACCGTTCCTTTTCCCGAGCCTGGAGCTCCGACCAATGCTAGACTAAAATTTAAATCTTCTCGATTCACACGATCACTCCATAAATTTTTCAAATTTGCTTGCTTGAAGCACAATTTTGATCTTTTCATTGAATACGATCAATTTTTAATAGGCCTTATTATGTTATCCTTAAAATTAAAAATATCCAAATCGTGCCGCATTAAATCTCTCGTCTAAAAAGTCATTCTCCTCTTATCCTTAAAAAGGATGCGTGATTTTTCGCTGCACGGCACCTCAGCCTTATTATTCGTTTTGCGAGAAAAACATGCCACCACTTCAGCCAATGCAAGAACCGCTCTATTCCGATTGGAGTCAAGCGCTTCAATCTGAAAAGAATGCCCCCTATTTTATCGAGTTATTAAATAACATTCGTCAGGCTCGAGAATCTCAAGAAATTTACCCTGCCGCAAAGAATGTCTTTCGGGCATTTAAATTGACACCGTTGGATCAAGTTCGGGCAGTAATTCTTGGTCAAGATCCTTATCATGGTCCCCAACAAGCCGATGGATTGGCTTTTTCTGTTCCTAAAACGATAAAAATTCCGCCATCGCTGCATAACATTTATCGTGCAATGAGCAATGATGGCGTGATCTCCTCTATTCCCACTCATGGCGATCTAAGCGGTTGGGCAAAACAAGGCGTTTTTCTCTTAAATACAGTGTTAACGGTGCAGCGCGCTCAAGCGCATTCTCATGCCCATTGGGGATGGGCGCGATTTACAGATAGAGTGCTTCAAATCCTCAATGCCCAACGCACGCCTTTAGTCTTTTTTCTTTGGGGAAGTGCTGCTCAGCAAAAAAAAATCTTGATTACCAATGATCACCATTTAATTCTATGCGCGCCACACCCTTCTCCCCTTTCCGCTCATCGCGGATTTTTAACGGCAAAACATTTTTTTCGCGCCCAGCAATTTTTAAAAAAGCAGGGCACAACCATTTCTTGGGAGCTCTGAAATGAGTCCGTCATTGCACTGAATCGCCATTAATCTTGGGCAATCGCTGGCAGTGGGCGGCGTCCGGAAAAAGCATATGCCAACGTTAAGCGATCGAGATATTCCAATTCTGCTCCCATCGGAATCCCATAGGCAATGCGAGAACAAAAAATATTGCACCCTTTTGCCAATTCTGCAATATAATGCGCCGTAATTTCCCCTTCGACGGTCGGATTGGTGGCAAGAATCACTTCAGTAACCTTGGGTGATTGCTCGAATCGCGCTTGCAATTGTTCCAGCCCCAAATGTTTCGGTAAAACGCCATCGATGGGCGAAAGGTGCCCGAATAAAACAAAATAATGCCCTCGATAGATCTTCAATTGCTCGAAAGCATATAAATCACTGGGCATTTCAACAACGCAAATTTGAGAAGCATCCCGATCAGAACCTTCACAAATTTGACACAGTTCATACTCCGAAAAATTTCGACATTGTCGACAATGTTTTAAATGAGTCATCGATTCTTTTAAGATCTCAGAAAGCTCTAATCCTTCAGAACGTTTGCGTATCAATAAAGAAAAGGCAATCCGCTGCGCTGATTTTTCTCCAATCCCTGGCAGCCGAGACAAGCTTTTGACGAGACGATTCAATAATGGGAGACGAATCGAAAATTTTTCTGAAGACATAACTCCTCTTTATTTGCTTGCAGGAAGAAAAATCGACTGCGGGAAGATCCCTATTTTAACATATTGCTCCATTGCTCCAAATAAGAAGAGACGTTTTCTTTCTTTTGTCGCAGAAAAAAGAGCGTCGATAAATTATTTTTAATTTCAAAAAAATTTTTGACAAAAAAATAAAACAAACTATTCTTTCAATAAGTTTCTGTGGAATAAATATTACCAAGTGAGGGCTTTAATAATGATTTTTGCAAAAAAAATAATCATATCTTTTATTACTCTTTTTCTAACCCCTATAGTTCAATCAAAAGCCTCTGATCTTCATTTAAAAGCGCAGCCTCCTGCCACACATCAACAGTGGGTTGCCCCTCAATCGTTCGCTTATCAGCCTAAAAATCGATTAACGCCCTGGGCTTCATCTTCCTCTCCTTCATTACATCACTCCTCTTCATCCGCATCTTTATTTTCTCTCCTATTCTGGCTTCCCATCAAAAGAATCTTTCAAACCACAACAAATATTTTAACGGGCATACATCATTTCTGTTATCTGAGAACGGCACAAATCCTTGAACGAGCCGGAATGCTTATTTCTTGGGGACTCTCGATAGGAGTCGCTGGATTATCTGGATTTGCGCTATGGCGAGGGATTTGCTTCTTGGAACTAGAATTCCTTGAAAATTTTTTCAGAACCAACTGATAATGGAATTCCTATTCTCACTGCATTAAACGACCCCTATCCAATGGACGCGGAACATTTTTAATAGATGGCGCATTTTTTGCAATAAAGCGTTTTATTACAGATCAAATAAAATGAACCTGCCATGGTCAGGTCTAAATTCTCTGTTTTTATTAAGAAAGATGTGTCCTTACGAGGAGAGTTTTTGTGAAATTATCTGATTAATGGATAAATCTTTATAATACAGAGCGCGTTTTTCCGTCACACCGTTATCTTGTTTTTGAGCCAAGATGCCATACTCTAAAAAATGTTCGGCATCTTTTTTACATCTTGCTAACCATTGTTCTATTTTTTCCCTAAATTCTTTTTCCCAATTCGAAAATGCGTCGTGAGAATGCCAAGAAAAGGTGTCGTTCCACTCTAAAATCTCTTTTTTTCTAATGTCAGATTCGTAAAACCAAAACGAAATGACTCCCATCTCTTTAATGGTTTGCTGCATGTCATCCATCCATTGATCTATTTTTTGATGCTTTATTTGAAATAATTCTTTCTCGTTGGAGATTTTTTTTATTTCTTTTTCCAATGCTTCAAGCATTTTTTCACTCCAAGAATATTCTCCCTGCGGGTAGAACTTTCGCTTTGCTCTTGATTTTTCTTCTGCGAGCCGTTCACTCATCTTTTGCGGTAAAGCGGATGTGATTTCTGAACCCTGCTCTTCAAAGAGAGTATGAAGGTCACTTTTGAGTTTTTTTAAAGTCTCTCTTATCCATATCAATTCTTCTGTCCAATAAAAAGCAATGATTCTATCTAAATCTTCGATGAGCGGGCTTTGAACAATGAACTCAAAACACCGATGATGCACTTGAATCCATTGTTGATGCAGTAAATGTTCTATCATTAAAGCATCCAATCGTTTCAAAAATGTTTTTTTATCCTTATGTTTTTTTGAATTTAACAGAGGAGTGAGACAACAAAATTTTTGCTTAAGGGTAATATATCGTTCAAATGCATCAATAGTTTCATCCGAGTAGAGAGGAAAATCACTGTTTTCCTCTTGCATAGACCAACAAATAGCCGGATGAGTAAAAAACTGTTGTTCTAAAATTTTTATCAGTTTTGGAAAACTTTCCTGCCCAGAAGAGAAAAAGGACGCCATTTGAATCAAAAATTTTTCCTTAAACTCTGCTTCATCCAATTGGTGCAAAATTGATTCAACTCTTAATAAAATAGAGCGATGGCGTTGTCCCGGCAAAAGCGTGGATTTTATTTTCTCCATGATGTTGGCTCGAGTGATCTCTTCCTGCATGACCAATCCTTGAATGGATTTGAATTGCTCTATCTCTTCTTGATTCAGCTCTTCCGCCAGGGTTTTAAATAGGGCCTCTTTCATCTGAAAATGGTGATCAACGCAGGCGTTATCAAATGCCTCATTAATGTACGCTTCTATCGCAGCGGTGATTTTCGGATAAAAATGATTGTCGCGATAAGAGGCATCTAAAAACGTTTTAAAGCCTTCCTCAAACGTTTCTAAGGTTGAAGGGGGCGCTCCACTGGAAATTTTAACTTGGGAAACGTTCAATGCGTCAGAAAAGGAAGGAAGAGGAAAAAAAGATGAACAACATTCAACCAAAAACGATTGCTCCAATTCAAAAATAAGCGCTTTGTAGCGCTGCTCGTTCTGAGCCGCATCAACTTTATCAGAGGAAGAAACGAGCAATGAAGGATTGCCCCAAACTTCAAAATAAAATGGAGCCCGCTGGGGTGTAAAGTTGCTAAAAACTTCAAAGATTTGATTGAAAGAAGAGAAGAGTGCCTTCAAATCTTCCACTGAAACATTAATAAAATGGGTAAATGCATTCAAAAAAGAGGCATGAATACTGTTTAAGTGCGTTTGATAGCGGCACACTTTGGGCTCTAACGCGGCTTCCATGGATTGAATTGATGGCAGCACTGCTTTAAAGGGATCGCCCAGAATGCGATCAAATGTCTCTTTTCTATCGCCAATCTTTACTCCCTCCAAGGTTTGTGCAATATTCTCTGAAGGCGCGATCGGATCCCCAGAATCTTTTGCAAAACGATAATCAAAAAAATATATTCTACCAAAGGTATAAAACGGCTTGAAACAACGGGAATAATAAAACAACATTTCTGGAGCCACCATCGCTGGCTCAAACTGCAACCACCGCTCTTTAAAACCATACATTCTCAAAAATTTTTCAAAAACATCCTTTATTTCAGCGCTTATTATCTCGGATGTTCTGATTTTAAATCTCTCAAAAGTTTCATCATTTTTCTGCCAATAATGGGCGCAAATCTTCCAAAAATCGAGATTGACTTGATCCCAATGCTCATCAATGTGATCTTGATGATTGGCGATATCTTGAAAAATTTCATGTGATGGATCGATGAGCAATGCCACCTGGTCCCCCGGAGGCATTAGCAAGCTCTGCGTCAAGGGGCGTTGCCTGCTTGCTTGGAATACATGAAAACCAACAATGATTCCCCCAATAAAACCCACACTCATGCACGCATAGAAGCAATGTCGCCAAGAATGAGAACTATTTTTTCTACAGTTTTTCCATGCTTGTTTTAAACCTTCTAGGGAAAGAGCAGGCAGTTTTCCCCAAAAGATTTTGATAGGATGCCTCATTGGCTCTAAAGGCGGCCATTTTTTCGGAATAGGACCATGTAGAAAGTTCATGCCCTGTCTAGAGCTTGAGAAAAGTGTGAGATGTCGAGAAGGCATTAAACAATGCGCTGACATTGAACATACCGCTTTACTGTCTGATGGGGCCAAGCAAAAAAGAGAGATTGCAGCCAATAGCATCTCCGGTTTTTTATAAAAAATGTTCATTGCCCCTCTCATTTTTTTGACGCTTATTGTCAATGCTCCCCATTGTTGAGTATAGGAGAGCTCAAAGAAAAATGCATTTTCTTTACAAAGACTTAACGATGACTTAAACATTTAATGAGGCAATCCCGGAGAACTTAAAGAGAATCTTTAAAGAAATAGATCTATAAATAAAAGAATTTAAAATTCTATCGTTAAGAAATATTCGCCTTCTTTAGCAGGGAGAATTCCTTTACCGTGATTTCTTCACCTCAATAGCTCTAGGCCTTTTCAAAAATAGAGGAATTTCGATAAAAAATCGTTAAAAATATCAAAAGAGATTGCAACACTTTTGATTAAAAAAATTAAAAGAGTCCTGAGGCAAATGCAGCATTGGCATTTTTACGCCTTTTTGAATATACTATGTCTAGGTTTACCTTTTTAAATATTTTTCTGGAGCCTTGAATCAATAAACTTTTTTGCTCCTAAATTCTGCCGATATTTATCGCGCGCAGGAAAGAAAAGATGCTCTATATCTATCGCGTTGTGAATGGCCAGTTAGAAAATTACCCCGTTGATCTTGCTTGTGAAACAAAAGATGACGTGCTTTGGATCGATCTTATTGCTCCTACCGATGCAGAACGGGCCTTTGTAGAAAAGTACTTTAAGTTGCCTTGGATTACGCTCGGAGAGGAAATGGAAGATCTCGAGCTGAATGCTCGATTTTACGAAGATATCTTCGGGCTGCATTTGCTCTCTTTGTTTCTTTCAGAAAGTTGCCAGATCCCTGCAGGAAATACTTCTGTCCGTTTCGTCATTCAATCCAATCGCATCTTTACGATTCGCGAAAGAGAGCTCAAAGCGTTTTCGGCTTATCGAACGAGAATTCAAAAAGAAACGCCGGTTGAAGGACTGACACCTTATGGCCATCTGCTCAATTTATTAGAAGTGAAAACAGAGCTGCTTGCGGATGAGTTGGAATTTATTTATCGCGAGCTCGATACGCTGAACGAAAGATTGCTTCTACACAGCGAAGAAACCACTTCCTTTGATTTTTTACTGGTCTGGCTTGCAAAACTTGAAGCCAGCAGTAATAAACTTCGGCTGTGCCTGACAGATACCCAACGGGCATTAATGTTTTTATCCCTAAAAAAACATCATTTTTCTCCCGATGAGATTGAACGTTCTCGAAATATTTTAAGAAATGTCAAATCGATTATTCCGCATAATGAATCGGTGTGTGCGCGAATCGAGTTTTTGACTCAAACAACCATGGGATTTTCAGAAATACGACAAAACCATACGATGAAATGGATGTCTCGATTATCGGTTTTTTCCTTGCCCTCCACCATTTTGACGTCTTGGCTGGGGATGGATCTGCACACCTTTTTTGGAACAGAGAGCTCCACTATCATGTTTCAAATGCTCTTTTTGGGTGCCATTTTAATTCTTTCTTATTGCTTTTATCTTTTTATGCGTCGCCTGCGTTATTTTTAAATGCAGGCAATTCCGTGTCTGATCCTATCTTTTCATCAATTTGACGCAGTAATCCAATATAAATATTGATTTCTCGTTGAGTCGGTCGGGCTCTTAAAAGCATTGCATTCAATTGTCCCAAGACCCGAGAAAGTTCTTGAGCGTGAAGAAATTCACACTTTAACGCTAAATGTTTTAAAATTGTTTGCGCATAAGAAAGGGAGCCTTGAGAAGCCAAAAGAGATTTTTCCTGAGAACAGGAGCGCTCAAAGCCGCCATGCTCAGTTTCAATTAAGCGTTTGAATTCTTGAAAAAGCTCATAAGTTAAAATTTGAACGGCCATCGCTAAATTTAACGATCCGTAAATGGAGGAAGCATCAATGACCATTTGTTCATTGGCCAATTGTAAATCTTTACTCGATAATCCCGATTGCTCAGATCCAAAGATTGCTGCAACAGGAGCGGTTTTAGCTTCTGATAATAAATGCGTGGCCGCCCCGCGCACAGAGCTCATCGGCCATGACACCGATCGCCGGCGTGCACTGCTTGCCACCACCCAACGGCAATCCGCAATCGCCTCGGATAAAGAAGAGCACCGCCGACATTTTTCTAAGACTTCTCGAGCCCCCGCAGCGCGCTGAAAAGCCACGTCCGTTAATGGCTCCGCGCCTACTAAGACCAATTGATCGAGCCCCATTACCCACATCGCTCGAGCGCACGCGCCAATATTTCCCATATGGGACGGATGAACGAGAACAATTCTAATATTGGATCGCAATGAATCGGTCAACTGCAATATTTTATCCATTCAGATCTCTTCTTTCACTATAAATGCTTCATGATGCATTTTATAGTAACGAATCGAAAACATTTAAGCAATTCTATCCAAGATCTCATCAACGATGGGTCAGTGATTTCCTCAATAGGAGATGAAATGAGCCGATTACCCACGCCTATTCTAAAATATTGTTGAATCCATAATATTTTGGATGCTCTTTTATGATTCTGAATAAACTTGAACTTCACTCCTTTGAATGAGAGGAAAGGAATTCAACCCCCTTTGTTTAAATGATCGATATCTCAAAGAAATCGCCGCATTGCCATAATGAGATCGTTGAAAAGAGCGTTCAATGACAACAATTCCTCACGGTTATCGCTGAGGCAATCGTTTAAAGGCTCTCCCCCAATTATGATAGAAAAAGCGCATCTTCTCTCCCCTTTCCAGCACCATTGACGCCTCAAACTTCTTTTCCATCTACTTCTGTTAAATGAGGCGCGCGTTCTCACTTTAAAGCGCTGGCGGCTGCTCGATTAAACCATCGTCCTCATTGAGGGCGAGCAATAGCTTTCATTGAAAAATATTACTTCATCGGGTGATACTCAATCCGAGTTGTCAGACTTTAAAAATTCCCCTTAAATCTTCGCTTTATCGATGAAGGTTGAAAGGAAAAAATTGTTTGTTTTAAGAAATAGAACCCCGTCATTTATCGCGCTAAAATCATTGTGGCAAAATTCTTTGATTCTCCCGCAGGAGTGACAATTTTTACTTTTTGGGTTTGAGGATCGCGTCCAATTAAAATAGCTTGATTTTGATAATTTGCTGCCCAATCGGCAAGTTCTTGGGATTGTAAATCAAATGGAAAGGGGGCAAAATCGTGATACCCTTTTTCGATCAGATAACGATATGCCAATGCTTTATTAAAGGATCGATAATACATGGCATGAAAGGTTTGCTGCGTAGTGTAATCGACAGGAAGAAAATGTTTCAACTGATGCAGTGCAAGGCCAACATGACCAGAATTTCCCCCTCCTTCAAATATCTTTTTTTCAATCTCAGAGTCCAATTCTGCTAAAACTGCCCACGAAGTGGAATGATGACTCAACAATTGATCGCCAGGCAGTGGCTCTACAATTTCAATTGCCCCGCGATAAGGAATCACTAAAGCAATATTTTCGGCTTCATCTCCCTCTGAATGATTGGCTGCCAATGCCGGCAGCCCCGTCCCAATGAGTACAACAGTCGCTGCATGGGAACGAAAAGGATGTTGAAGCCGAATGCGGAGGCGATGATCGTTCAATTGCTCAATGGTCGGCTGCTGAGCATAAAACATGGTTCGAATGCTCATGCCATTGTTTTCCCTCTTTAACTCAGGATACTCAGAAATATTGAGTGCATCGGGCACTTCTCCATCATTGACAAACAGATAAAAGGATTGAATGCCTTGAGTAGGTTCAGAATTTTTACTATAAAAATCAATTTCTAAAGTGACTGCATCTTTCCAAAGATAATCCGCAAAATAATGACAGCGTTCAATCAATTGTGTTTTTAACTCTCCAGCGTTCAGCTCTTCACAAAAGCTTTTGTTGGAAATATGATTGGCATAGTTTTCTTTTCCAAGAAGGGCCAAATTTTCTGACCATCCATAAGTCATCCCGCAATCATGGTTAAACCCATAATTATGGTTCATCTCATGATAAACGGTCTCAACAGCATCGGAGAGTGGCCCATTAAAAAAAAGATTTTCTAAAAGATACCATTTATTCGATGGAGATAAACTTCCAGTGCCCAATCCAATCACGTTCGTTTGGTTCTGCAGGATCAACTTGGATGTGGTCGCATTGGGGTGAGTGAATAAATATTTCAGCACCTGAACCAGATATCCTGGACAGGAAACCAATTTATTCTTAAAAAATCCATCGTCAACTGCAGTGGCCTCCTCAATCTTGTGAATAATATCAAAACGATTCAATAAATACTTTTGAAAAATAAAAAAATAAATGCATTGTTGGACCGTTTCTTGAGTGGGAAAACCACCATATTTATCGGCTTCCAGCACGGGATGCGTTCCATCCCCTTCCGCAGCGCGTTTGGCTCTATCCTCTGTCCAAATCGGCGCAATGGGAAATTCAAGGGCCCGCATTTTCCAGCAGGCATTGGTTTCCATATAGAGTGAGGTATGGATAGGTTGCAAGCATTTGATTCGAAAGCTCTGAAACGGTTGAAGCGTTTGCCTAGAAAATTTCCAATACTCTCCATTTATTAAAATAACGGGCTCAAAAAGGGTCCGCGGGGTATTGTTGCACAATTCTAATTCATCGTTTTGAGTGCCTGCCGTTTGACAATAAATGGCATCCATATCGAATCCTGTCCGAAAGGAATGGGCAATGTCTGAAACGTCCACATTCGTTGATTCAATCATTCTTAAATTATAGTCTGTCGGCGATAATGGAATGATGCTCATCTTTTCAAACAGACAAACGCGATTGCCGGTGTTAAGATCGGAACTTGCTTGAATTTCTTGGATCTGCGGAAAAATCTTCACTGTGGTTTCATCTAAAATTTCACCGCTCCTTCTTGAAACAGGATGCAGCCCATCTTTAGACAACCGATAAATTTTTCGACACATCAATTCATCGTTATCGCGCAATGAAATAATCGAACAATCCCTGCCTTCCGTTAGCACTTTGGGTAAATCTTCTCCCGAATTCACCAGCCATTGATAGTCTACCGAATTCTGAGAAAAATCAGCATTATCATCATCCTGAATGTGGGCTCTATTATTAAATACTTTGACAGATAATTTATTGGGATAAACAATGGGATCATCCGGCTCAGGCTCATTGGGCGTATTGTCGTCATAGGATAAATCTTCAAAAAATGGAAGAATTTGTCGAGGAATGTGCGGAAGCGTTGAACCATTGAGATCGGGCAATATCACTTGCTTGGAAGCAGCTGAATTAGAAAACTTTCGAGCCTCAATGACGCATTGAAAAAAAAGAGTGGGTTGAAATAAGCTATTGTCCTGCCACTTTGCTCCAAAGGAAAAAATAAAATGGCTCCAGCGATAAAAACATGAAAGGCGATGGTGGTAATTGAGGTAATTTTTTCCCTTACCATCGCTTTTTGAGAAAAATCCCCCCCAATTTTCTATTGCCCATTGAGTATAATGGATAGGGTGCCAACGTAAAAACCATTCGTAGCCCTTGACTGCCTGCGCAGCAGTGTCTTGAGGCTGTTTAAAGGGCCAGCGTCCTTGCATTCCCCCCGTCAAAGAATCAGTGGCAAGCACACCTCCAACGCCTCCCTCATGCACCCAATTGCGCCGATTTTTTAGATCGGCTAGAGTATAGAACGGATAAAAGGCCACTTGACAATGGCGGGCCATTTGCTTTCGGCAACCGAGCAATAGTTGGGCATTGCAGCTTTTTTCCACATTAAAAAAGAGATCGGTCCACAGCTGAATTTTTTTGTTTGAAAAATCTAAAAATTCTGGGCTCCAAAGCGCACTGCTGAGATTGAGTCCATACGGGGCAAATTGCCACCGCTCCTTCTCGTTAGTGCTCTTTATGAAATGTCGGGCAATCGTGGCATGAGCTCGGAATTGATTCTTCCAAAGAGTGGGCGGCGCTTCCGAGATCATGATAGGCGCAGCGGGAGCCACAAGAGGCAATTTATCTGTCAAGATAGGCGATGGAGAGGAAAGAACAATGGGATGAGGGGTAGCGTTTAAAACAGAGCAACTGATCCACAATTGCATGCCTAAACTCAGTACTTTAAAAAAAACATTGGTTCGGGATTTTCCACTAAAATATTGAATTGTCATTCCAAATCCTAATCTCATAAAACCATTTTTAGGTAGCAATTAAAAAAATTATTCAGTGATTATTGTGAACACCGTTTTTAATGCTTTAACGTGAATCCTTATTTCCCTGCCAACCTTGAAAAAGAGAGAAACTCTTTACTGATTACTCCATTGAATACGTCCCATCTACAACTTTTTGATTTTTTTTAAAAGCTGAATGGGCAAGATATCCTTCGGCTGATATAATCACTCGGCCAAGGGCGATCACACCGGCCTTGTTCAAAAAAATCAATGAAAGAGGTCGTGTCCATTAAAAATGCAGCAAAGTAAAATCCATTCTCTTTTTCAGGCGCATCGATTTGTCCCGTATAAAAATTAAATAACTGATGATCTTCTGAATTTTCTTTTTTTACCCACAGCCAAGCCTCTTGTTCTGACGATATCGAGATGGGCAGTGAATACGCTTTCAACGATCCCCATAGGTGATAAAAATCTTGCATTTGCTGAGATGTGGGAATCTGCGTTCCTTTGGGAAAATTCAAAGCAGTTTCTTGTAATCCATCCAAAGTTAAAGGCACTGCGGTGTGGAATGTTAAAACTTTTTCTGGAAACTGCGATTGAAATAAATCAATGGTCTTGGTGATATTCAAGCATTGTGCAAATATTTTCCCTATTTTTCCTGAACGCACCGTGACTTCCCCTTTGGCATTGATCTCTATATCACTATTATTTTCAGACCAAAAAACAAAATCAGAGAGTTGACAATTCACAGGCGCCTTTAATTTTATCTTGGCCGGCAGTAAGAAAGGGGAGAGATCATCCATTGACGTTTTGGTTTGATCTGGATTTCCTTTAAGGCAAAACGAAAAATTGCCTTCTGGGAAAGGTAAGAAATTTAAAGAGAGGGAAACTTCCTCTGCACTCTCATCTGTAAGAGAAAAAATCAGCGTTTCTTTCCCAGCAGATCGAAAAAGATGGATATAAAAAAAACCCTGCTCATTTGCGCTCCAAGGCGGAGAAGACGCCCACTGAATCTCTGATGGAGCTTGGGTTGTGAGCTGCAATTGTTTGGTATGACCCTTAATCGGCAGATCTGTTTCTTTGTCCGAAAGATGAACCATTAAATCAACATGATGACAAGACTGCTCATCAAAAAATTCCCGTTGTTCACTGTTTTTTTCAATGCAAATGGACAGTGTAGAAGGTGTAAGCGCGCACTGAATGGCGTTGATCCCAATGCGACTGTTTAAACGATTGACTATCCATTGAAGAAACCATGACACGGGCTGAGGGGTGAATGCCCTAAAGAATTTCCAGTCTCTGTGAAATGATTTTAAAGAAGGGATCTGACATACCTTTGAAGGCAATATTAAATGGAGCAGGGAAGCAAAATGCTTTAAAGTACAAGCGTCCTTTTTTTTAAAAAACGGCGCCTTTAAAATGGGAGGAGTCAACTCAAAATGGGTTGCAGCAATCACACGTTCCCCTTTCAATAAAGGGTGTAAATAATAGCCTCCATTGCAGCCGCTCTCAGCGGCGGCCATCGAGCAAACATGGAAAAATTTAAGAAAGGTTAAACAGGTCAGAAAAGACATAGATTTCCGTAAATTAAAAGAATCAATCTCCTAAAAATCAACTGTGAATGATTTTTGGAATGCGTTGGCTTCTATTTACTTTGGTGCTGTCAATATTACCCTGTCAATTGTTGATGCATCAAATAATTTTCATTTGTTGGATAATGGTTGCAACAATTCTCTATAAAAAATTTTTAGAAAAATGGATAAAATCAATGGAGTGAAAATAGGATACCCCTTCATAAAAAATATTTATGAATCCTTTTTTCAACGGAAAATCTCTATTCACATTCAAAACAATATACTGGGAGAAATGGATACGCTGCTTGCTTTTATGCCTTGTTTATCCGCCATTTTCCGCTCAGAACGCGTAGTAACTGGCAAAGCTTATATTTTAGGAATCTTGGAAGGCGGTGCGATTTTTTGAATGAGATGAAATTGCACTTAGGACTTAAAAGTGATGAAGAATTGTGTGAATGGTGGCTGCGCTTCTATCCCATTCAGGGAAAGCGCAATGACGTGATTGCACCGCCGCGCTAAATTAGAGTAAAAGTTTTCGCCATTCTAGGAAAACGTTATGGGGTTGCCAATGTTTATTGCACCGCTAGTAAATTGGGATCTTCAATTCGAGAAGGATTTCGAAAAGGTAAACGTGCGCCGACAAAAAATTTGCCCGCATTCATCAATTATGATGAAAATCTATTAAGATTATTTCTTCCTGATAAGCCAATATTGAGATTTTATTCTCATAAAAAGGACACGGAAGTCTAATTTAATATTGTTTTAATAATGCTAGGAGCGCCGCTGTCTATTCAATGCTCTCCTTTTCTGAAATATGAAGTGCGATGCTGCCATTTTGACCAATGGGCGGACAATATTGATACTTTTTGCGATCAATACGTTCGTAATATCAAGTTTGTCCAATAGCGTCATATATAGCAATGAGGCATAATCTCAATTATTTTTCACTTCTAATTAAGTGTTATGAGCTCTTAAATAATTCGCAATTTCTATCAATCCTTTTCCTGTTGCCATATGAAGAGCAGTTTGACCCTGATTATTCTTGGCATGGATATTGGCGCCTTTTTCGATGAATAGTTTGACCACATCGAAGTTTTTATAGAAGACTGCATGCAGCAATGGAGTATAATTCGAATTATTTTTCAGCTCTAATTGAGCGCCTTTATCTATTAAATAGTTCGCAATGTCTATAAACCCTTTTTTTGCTGCAATATGAAGAGCGGTGTTACCCATATCGTCCATGGCATCGATATCAGCGCCTTGCTTAATTAACCATTTCAGGATCAAGAATTCCTTATTACGAGTGGCGCGTAATAAGTAAGGAGTATTCTCATCATTATCTTTTAATTCTAGTGGAGCTGGGTTGGCGACTGGGCAAGAAGCAACATCTTCATTTATTTCAGCAGGGCTTACATTACTATCAACTCTGCTGCCTACATTATCCTCGGATAGCTTGTTTATTATGGGCATTGATTGCTTTAAATTTTTTATGGCCAATAAATTAAAAAAATCATGAGTCAGATTGCCTATCACTTTAATCGAATAGTTTTTCCATCTTTGAATGAGTCGCCTCCTTTTATGAGACAATTGGATTGAATTTTTGAAAAAACAAGGGGAATACATGTTTAAAATCGATGGCTTAACCCAGCGAGAATCATGTAAAAAATAAGGGAAAGCAGCTGGAATTACAAGCCTTATTGGCATGCAATGCTGGACAAAAAATGCCGCCTAAAAAAGCAATGCCCATAGGCATTTGAAATTGTATGTTCCAAAAAAATAAACGAGATTGTTGAATGGGTGAACTATTTTGGATGGGACGAATCATCTTAAAATTCTCCTTAATACTCAAGATGGAATCCACGCTTTAGCGCTTTAAACGTTCAGTTTTAAGAGAAAAGCAAGCCCTCCATTTTTTCTCTAATCAACTGATTATATTTTGGTTGGTTTATTGAAATTTTTATTCGAAATTTTGATGTTTTTTATTATATTCTCTTCTTGGAAGGAAGAAAGTTAAAACATTCACAATGCATCCTGAATGAAAGAGAGGGAATCATAAAAAATAAAATTTTTACTTTTGACAAAGGCATTGCTTATAGTTATTTCTATCCAGAAAATGCAACAACGTTCACAATTTAAAATCTTATTTTTATTTTGTCAATGGCTGACAAGCGTAATATAAGCCTTTTAAATTTTTTATTTGATTTTTGAGCATTCTTTAGCACCTTATATTATCGGCATCGCTTTGCATTCGCATATTGCTCGCAAAAAAGAATGGAGAGGATTCTCATGGATGTTTAAGAAGCACTCTATTTCAATGCCCTGAAATTCTACACTTTCTTAAAGATCACCCTTAAAATAAGAGCTGGAGAAAGTTCTCTGTGACAGAATGATTTGAGAAAATATTAAACAGAGAATTTTCCTGGAATCATTTGCCTTTTTCAAAAGAATATTATTTTTTGATTAATCAATGGAAACAAGGATTTATAGTTGAGGAAAATCTTCAATCTTTTAAAAAAATTAAGATCTATAATAGAAGGAGCTCTTTACCTGTTTTACTTTATTTATTTTCAAAGAACGCGGTCCAAATCAATTACAGTGATGAATATTTCTGAGATCTGCGGTTATTACCAATCAATATATTTTCGACACAATGAATTTTAAGATCAATCAGCGACTGTTGCTACTTTAATTTTATGTTAAAAAAATTTCGAAAAGTTTCTTTATCATCGGGATGTTGTCTCTTTACACATCCACCATGGATCATGTCATTTTGAGTAAAAATTCACCAAAACCCAAAAATAGGAGAAAAATGAGTTCTAAAATATTAAAAAAGGGTGCTGTAGATTTGGAGAGAATGGGAAGTTAGTTTTTTTGTTAGAGAAATGGATGCCCCTCTGTAATAACAGTCAATGCGAAGATTGAGCTTTTTTAATCGAAACCAGTAAGAAAGAGGTGGGATTGAAACTTTATGAATATTTACTGCATTACTGAAAGAATTTGAGTCTGCATGCACTAGAAACTGAGCAACGAAATGAGAATGATTTGTTTTTAGAAAGAGCTTATTAGAAACGTTGAAAACTTACCCGAGTGACGATAAAACATTTTTACACTAAAAAATCTCTCACTGAAATTCTACTAAAACCCCTTGACGATTGGTCATGTAAAAATTAAGTAATGGCCATCAAGGCTATTTTTTTATTCCTCTCTACAGTTCATTTAAGCTGGATGAAAAAACATTTTCGATGATTTTAATTTTTTTTCAGCGCTATCTTTTTCTTTTTGTTTTTGGCGCCATAATTTAATTTTCTCATTCATGACAAATTGTTGTTGCGCTAGAAATTCTGCAGCGCTTTTTAGCTCAGCAGCGCTCGTTTTCGAAGCCTCAACGGTCATCAAGAGAGTAAATAACTTCTTTTCGGCACTATAGGCAATCCAAGGGCCTTGGGAAGTTGCTAGATTTAAATTGGCCTGCAATAATTCATAGGGTAAATCCCAGTCTAAGTCCGATAGCTCTAAAGAAAATAGTTCTCCCGAAATCAATAATTTCTCTTCCGACAGGGGTAAAAAAGTGATATGAAAATTTTGATTCAGTTGCACAGCGTAGTGATCGACATGGTCAAAATCCACTGCAGGCAGATGAGTCAATGTGCAAAGCTCTATGAGCAGTTGCTGAGCCGGTGTCATCATAATAAATGCCCCAAATAAATATTCAATAACAATAAAAGCGTGTTTCTGTCGATCCTAATTTGATCGCAAAAACACGCGGGGTTATCACCAATCCATTTTAAAAATGCCCATCCTTGTCTCTCTTAAAATCATTGATGGTGGCAATGAACGGCGGCATCATCTGGTGATACAAATTATTCCATTGCCAGCCATCTTATTTCCTATCGTCTGACTATTTTATCGGCACTGTTATCAGCAGCAAGACTCTAGGGGCTTCATCGACAGAGGTAATGTTGTCGGTCAGCAGTATCGCTTCTGGCTTCTGATCAAAAAGATCAAGCATTTTGAGAGTTTTTCCTTCAAGCACATAAATTCGCAAGGTTCCTGGATTGTTAACGATCCAATCCTCAATGGCTTTACCCAAAACTTTAAAGTTCTCTGGATCAGAGATAGCTGCTCTCAACTCTTGTGCTTCCTCCGGCGTTAGCAATTTACCTTGGGCGGCGCTCCAGTTAAGAATTGACGCAGTTCCCTCAGGCTGTTTCACGTATTGCGAATAGTCTCCTTCTAACATACCCCCAACCTGGGTTGGTAGATGCCCAAATTTCCCTTCGGAATTTTCGATATTTTCACACCATAAAAACGTTATATTTTTTTTGCCGGAGGCATCGGTCTTAATTGGTAATAGAATCTCAAAACTAAATTCTTCACCAGAAGGGAATGTTCCTTTTACCGTCATCGTGCCTTTTTTCAAATCTGCAGCCGTGAGTTGAGATGGAGAAAAAGAGCACTCTGCCTGCTCATTTGTGTTTTTATTGGTGACTGTCAGAACGCACGACATGGGCCATGGAATCGACAAATTTTCGCTCATCTTCACTATATCTTGTTGATTCTGGCCCTCGAAATGAGTTATATTTACCAATTTATTGGAGTTTTCTTCTAATGCGAAGCCTAGTGCATTCGTTACCGTAGGAGGCATTAAGTCAATCCATGATAGCTCTTCAGCTAAAATGTTGCCATCACCAATGATGAAGTTGGCAGTGATACCCTTTAAAGCCTTCTTCTCATTCTCATTTAAGCTTCCTGCCGTTTTTTCCTTGATCATCGCAATAATAAAATTTTTATTATCAACGGTTTGAAAATTCCATTTTATTGTGCACTTGTTCAATATCCTGTCAGTATCTTTTGGATCCAATTCAATGGATAACACTTTGCATTTGTCTGTTCCCGGAAGATTTTCATCTTTAGTTGGTTCAATTTTAACGCAAAAGGCCCCTAAAGTACCAGATTCTACAAATGTTTCATTAGGGGTCTCGCCTTGCACTGTCGATGTAAACCATGATGCTTCTGGCTGTGAACCCTCTTTCGGATAAACATTAACATATCCAATACGCTCAAATGCATCCCACGCCGTTTCTTTTCCAAGATAAAAGACTGAGCTGGAAATAATTTTATCCTCACTGCCATTTTTGAAATCTATGAAAGAAATTTCAATTTTTTTCTTGGAGTCAATTAATTGTTCAATTTCTTCCAACGTTCCGAGAGTATAAATCTGTAAACCATCTGCTGTCTGGGGAGAAAGTGGCACTGAATCACGGAGGATTTCAATCTTAACTGATTCTGAAATGCCTAGGTAGATCGAATCTTTTGCCTCGTAACCTGCATTTTTGAGAGCATCCGGATGTAAAGTCAATTGATCCTTCTCTCCTATGCGCACAATATGTGAATCCAACGTCGCATATTTACTTGCGGGATTGGGTATACTCTCTTCGTAACCCACATAAGAAAGAGCCCCTGGCCCAATATTTGCAACAAAAGGATCGTTTTCCCAAATGTCTAAAGGCGACGTTGCCAACGTTTTTACCCCTTGCATGCCCGATTTTACCCCGTCACTATTTGTGCCGATTTGGAGATGGAAACCCATATTCCAAAAATCGCTCCAGCTCAATTGATCGGCCCCAGTGACGCTTTGATTAAAAATATTCTCATTTCGAATAAATAGCCCAGCTCGAACAAATTTGATAATTTGGTACATTCCCCCCCATTGTACAAAAAAAGGAGAAGAGACTGTTGCATCTCTATGCGCAGTATTCAATCCCTTGATCTTATTTCCAAAAAATCCTCCCAAAGTAAGATACATTTTTAAATTCGAAGAAAATGGCAGATGACCCCGTCCAGAAAGCGCAACGTATGGAGCAGTTTTTGCATTGGAGCTAGATTTTCCAAAACCATAGCCCCCTAAAAGACTGGCCACGAATGATTTTTTACCCCATTCAAGAGCCATTTTTCCAGAAGCAGATTCACGGATAAAGCTATATCCACCACCCATCGAGAGTCCTAAAACCGAGCCTGGGATCAACGTTGTGAAACGTCCACCCCCTGTTAACTGCACTTCTGGAGCAAAAAATCCATGGGAAGATTGACCTGCAAAACCAGGATTTTTAATGCTTTCTAATTGAAGAAAACCATATCCTGGGGCACTTTGCGCAAATGGGCAAAAAAATTGAAATTCAGGGCTCAAATGATAACCGTCAGAGGTTTTATCTGAATCTTTAGATTTGGCAAAACGCAAATTAACGCCTGGATCGACCCATCCGGTAAGAGAAAGCCGCGACATCTCTTTTGAAGAAATGCCACTGGTTGAAGGGGCCATACGCGGTTTTGTAGAAAGTGATCCTCCGGAAGCGCCTCCCCTGGACTGAGTGGTAATGGGCTTTAATAAGCCAGGTGACTGGGAGCCATCAATGACGGCGCTGGTTGGACGAATAACCGTCCCAGAAGAGGGAGCGAGGGACTTGTCCCCTTCGGTTGAGGCAGCAAACAGAGAACCCACGCAAAGCGACAGCAATAAGCTTTTTGCACTCGCACGACGCAATCCATGCGCTTGAATTGCTTTAACACGGTTTGCAGAAGGTAACATTTTTTCAGGCATAAGCATTCCTTTTCAACTAAAACTGACTTAAAACTCAATCAGATGTCCCTGGGGAGGAGATTTTTTCTGATGCTTTATGGCTTGTTTTCGAAACAACTTCTTTCAAAGATGTGCCATCCACCTTTAATGCTGCATATTCCATGCACTCATCATCGATCAATCCATTCAGATTCAACGCGTTGAATCTCTCCAAAAAATTTTCTCATCATCCTTGAGACATCCGTCATATCCGCCATTTCAAAAAACTTCATAAAAGATTTATTCCGTTTGAATAAATCTCACTTGATGTGATTAAGAACCCACATTTTCACTGCTCATAATGGGCAATTTAAAAAAATTGATTCTAAATTCCTCGAAGCTTCCAAATAATACTGAAAGCTCTACCCAATAGTCAACACCTTTAAGGGGAAGAGATGCATTTGATCGAAATAATTATAATTTTTTCCTAAAAATTCGAAATTTTTTTAAATTTTTAAGTTTTTAATAAAAAATCGATGACACTTACATCCCGAATTAAGATTATTTATAGAATAAATGTTTTTAACAAAAGAGAGATTGAGAATTTTGAAAGAAAAGAGCATAAAGATTATTTGACATTGTCTAAACGATTTACGTAGGATAAGCACATTCATCATAGAATAGTTCACATTCTATTCTACGACTTTAAGTAAACCGTTCGTCAGTAAGAGGTAAGCATGGCAACACGTGCAGAAATAATTTTGAAAGATCTGAGCCAATCGATCGGTGTTCCAGATTTAAAATTTGATGATCAAAATATGTGTACGCTGCTCATTGACAATATCCACCGCATCACCCTTTTGGCCAATTCAGACTCTCAAATTTTACTGTATGGTATTTTAGGGAAACTGCCCTTAGATATTCCGAAAGAATTTCCATTGCAACTATTAACGGCCAATATGTTGTTGGCCGAAGTATCTGGACCCCATTTGGGTTTTGAGCCGATTTCCCATTCTCTGCTCTTAGTAACCGCGTTGGATTTAAATGAATTAGAGCCGCAAGATCTTGAGCTGGCGATTGAGGGAATGATCCAAAATCAAGAACATGTCAATAAATTTTTAGCAGATAAACATATTGTTTTAGAACCGGCTGCTTAAATAATTGGGGTGGAATCCAAAGCTCCTGGCGCCATTTCTTCGTCCATCATAACATCAGAAGAAGTCCCCCGCTGTTACGGGGCGTTGTGGAGGATAAACAGCAAGGAAAGCTGCTGCTTATTTTTATAGGCCCAGCTCAAGCGATCGCGGAGCGTTAATGAAGGGTTTCTTCTGAAAAACGATTAATGGCCGCAAAAATTTCTTGATGCGCTTCAGAGACATTTCCAAACCCAGAAAAATTGACCCATTTGCCATTATCTAAGACTTTATAATGTTTAAAAAAAGCTTCAATGCGCTCAAGAAGCTGCGGATCTAAATCATCCACATTTTTAATGTGTTGATAATCTGGACAGACTTTGATGTGGGGAACTGCTAAAATTTTTGCATCGTGGCCCGCTTCATCTTCCATTTTGACAATGCCTACCGGGCGACATCGAATGACTGTACCGGCCCGAATCGGCGCAGGCGCAATGACCAAAATATCCAGCGGATCGCCATCAAGCCCTAAGGTGCAATTGATATATCCATAATTGCACGGATAAAGCATCGGCATTTTTAAAAAGCGATCAACGCATAAAGCCCCAAATTCCTTATGCACTTCATATTTGATGGCATGTTCACGCTCAGAAATTTCAATGATCGCAAACAGATCTTCCGGAACTTCACGTCCGGCCGGAAGGGTTAAAAAACTCATAGTGTCACTCTTCTCCTAATGGTTATTGAAGCTCAAATGAAAAAACATCATTCTCATTGCATTTCATTCCAAAGTCTAACACATTCTTTTTTCTTTTTTAAACCTCTTCCCCGGTGAGCGGAAGATCGGTCTGATTTTGTCGAAGCGTTAAATGTTTCTTGGCCTTTCCCGTCAGCATTCGTCCGCGGGGCGTGCGTTGTAAAAATCCTTGTTGAATCAAATAGGGTTCAATCACTTCTTCCAAGGTTTGAGCCTCTTCTCCCAATGCGGCAGCCAATGTTTCTAGACCTACCGGACGCGATTGAAATTTATGAGCTAAAATATCCAACAGCTGAATATCTTGACCATCTAATCCTTCAGCATCCACATTTAAAATATTTAATGTTTGGGCCACGGTGTCTATATCAATTTCTAAACGCCCTAAAACTTGAGCCATATCGCGCGCCCGCCGTAAAAATCGATTGGCAATTCTGGGCGTGCCTCTGGCGCGTTGCGCCAGTAATTTCGCCGCCAAGGGATGGATTGCAATGCCCAATTTTTGAGCATTCATTGTCAGTAAAGTGATAAGCTCTTCTAAAGTATAAAATTGCAATCGCTGAAGTATCCCAAAGCGTTCCCTTAAAGGAGCAGTCAATAACCCCGAGCGCGTGGTAGCGCCCACTAACGTAAAATCACACAAATCCAATTTAATGGCCCGCGCGCCTGGACCTTCTCCCACCATCACATCAATTTGTTTATCTTCCATGGCAGGATAGAGCATTTCTTCAATGGCGGGAGACAATCGATGAATCTCATCAATGAACAAGAGATCGCCGGGCATTAAATTTGTTAAAATGGCCGCCAGCTCCCCCATTTTTGAAATCGAGGGGGCACCAATGCTTCGAAAACCCACTCCCAATTCTTTAGCAATCACATACGCCAAACTGGTTTTTCCCAATCCGGCAGGGCCCACGAGCAAGACATGATCCAGTGCTTCTGCCCGTTGTTTTGCTGCGGAGATAAAGACGGATAGTTGATCTTTAATCTCTTTTTGGCCGCAATATTCTCTAAAATTTTTGGGCCGCATGGCATAATCACAACTGCTCTCTCCGCGCTGCTGTTGGGCAGAAATGACTCGATGGGTCTCTTTAGACATGATTTTTGACATGATTAATCCTCTTTTATTTCATGATGAGAGTGATGATCGCAACGCTGCAATGTTTTTTTTAATAACGCTTCCATGGTTGCGGGCCGATGCTCATTCCAAATTTTTGTGGCTAAGGTTCGAATAACGTTTTCCTCTTTATATCCCAATCCTTTAAGCGCTCGAACCGTCTCTTCAATCCAAGGCGAAGAAATACAATTTTTTTCTGGCGTCGGTAAAGCACTGACACTTTTTCCCTCAGCGGTAGCAGCGATCAGCGTAGGAAACATTTTTTTAATGATAGCATTGAGCTCAAGCATCAATCGCGCCGCAAGTTTTTTGCCAATACCTGGAACCGCTTCCAACTTTTCACAAGCGTTTGAAGAGGCGATTTGAATGAAATCATTGGGTTCTAATGTGCCCACACATGCCAACGCCAATTTTGGCCCCATCCCATTAATGCCCAATAAGTGCCGAAAAAGATCGCGTTTCTGAAGAGAAAAAAAGCCAAAAAGCGTCCATTGGGTCTCTTTAACATGCAAGTGCGTCCAGAGAAAAAGCGCACTTCCCGCTGGCGGCAATTTTTGATGATCGCTCTCTGATAAATAGGTTTCATAACCCACTCCCTGCACCTCAATAATGATTGAATAGTGCCGACGTTGTAATAATTTCCCAGAAAGCGATCCGATCATTAACATTCCTTAAAAATTAGCCCCTGATTACACTCTTTAATAACACGGACAGATTGGTGAATCCCTCGGTTTATCTGTCATCATCCTTTTCAATAATTATACCTCTTGAAAACCCTTTCGAATATTTTTTATAAAAAAGTTTTAAACGCTCACAATCATCCTCGATTGAAATCTGACGATTGCGCACTCTGATGAGAATCGTTTAAGAATAAAAAAATTTCATCACCAACGTTCAAGGCGAGCGCCGCAATCTGTGGAAGATAACCCTTTGAGTTAAAAATTCAGAGCATTCCAATAAAATTAACCACATCTCCCGATGCTTTGCACTTTTTGAGTATAGAGGGACGCTGAAGACAGTTGCATTGGTGGAGATTAACTTTTAGAATATAAAGGAAATTAGTCATTACGCTCAACGTTTCGAAGAGTTTTTTGTGATTAATCTCAAAGTGATTTAAGGCTGATCATAACCCTCGTCGCTAGCTTATTCGTATCATTGTTATATATAATTATTTTCGTCTATTTTGGAGCATTTCATGCCAACCATTAATCAATTGGTCCGCCATCCTAGAAAGCCAAAAACGTTTAAAAGTAATGTTCCAGCTTTAAAGGGTGCCCCGCTCAGAAGTGGCGTGTGCGTGCGCGTTTATACTGCAAATCCCAAAAAACCAAACTCCGCCTCTCGAAAAGTTTGTCGGGTGCGATTAAAAAGTGGATTTGAAGTGACCGCTTACATTGGAGGAGAAGGACATAACTTACAAGAACACGCCGTCGTGTTAGTTCGAGGGGGACGAGTCAAAGATCTTCCGGGTGTACGGTATCACGTGGTCCGTGGCGCCCTTGACTGTGCCGGCGTTAAAAATAGAAAAAATGGCCGATCAAAATATGGACTTAAAAAGCCGAAAGCTTAATGGTTTCATTGATTGCTGATTTTATCTCTTCATTTCGATTTTTCAACTGATTCATTTTCTCAGTAAGGCCAAGCTTTTGGATTCTCTTTGAATGAAACAAGAGAATCCCTAATGTTTTGGAACGACCTGAATATTTAAGGAAATTTTATGTCTCGCAGACGACGCATTGGTCCTCGTTCAATTTTAGCCGATCCGAAATATGGATCTGAACAATTGGCAAAATTTATCAATATTTTAATGTTATGTGGTAAAAAGTCTTTAGCAGAACGCATTGTTTATTCTGCTTTAGATGAATTGGCCGCCAAACGGCAGCTGGAGCCTCTGGTTGCCTTTCAAACCGCTTTAGAGCACATTCGCCCTTTTGTAGAAGTCAAATCCAGACGAGTGGGGGGATCGACTTATCAAGTTCCCGTAGAAGTCCGTGCTGTTCGCCGTGATGCGCTTGCGATGCGTTGGGTTGTCGACGCTTCTCGAAAAAGAAAAGATCATTCGATGATTTTACGTCTAGCCAATGAACTTTCTGATGCAATAGATAAAAAAGGCGGTGCCTTCAAAAAACGTGAAGACATGCATAAAATGGCAGAAGCCAATAAAGCCTTCGCCCATTATCGATGGTAAAGGGATGAAATTCTGGAATTTCACTCCTCAAAGATGATCAATCATGCCCAGGAGAGACATTCTCCTGAGGCAAATTGAGCAATTTTGCAACCCACTTCTCTAAAGTTTATGTCACTTTTTATATTCATTTTTCAGATCTTCAGAGGCCACTATGAGTCGAACGACGCCACTTGAGCATTATCGCAATATTGGGATCAGTGCACATATTGATGCCGGAAAAACCACAACAACCGAGCGTATTCTTTTTTATACAGGAGTCAACTATAAAATTGGTGAAGTCCATCATGGATCAGCAACAATGGATTGGATGGAACAAGAGCAAGAGAGAGGCATTACGATCACCGCTGCTGCCACGACCTGTTTCTGGAAAGGCATGGGACACCAATATGCTCCCCACAGAATTAATATCATTGATACCCCTGGACACGTCGATTTTACCATTGAAGTCGAACGATCGATGCGCGTTCTTGATGGCGCGGTCATGGTTTATTGCGCAGTCGGAGGGGTGCAACCACAATCTGAAACTGTTTGGAGACAAGCAGAAAAATATCGTGTCCCACGCATTGCGTTTATTAATAAAATGGACCGTTTAGGGGCCAATTTTAATCGAACAGTATCTCAAATTCGCACGCGTTTGGGCGGCAATCCCATCGCTATTCAATTGCCGATTGGTGCTGAAGAAAATTTCGAAGGGGTGATCGACTTGGTGAAGATGAAAGCCATTCATTGGAATGTTCACGATCAAGGCGCCACCTTCGAGTATCGAGACATTCCCGATCATCTCAAAGCGGATGCTGACAGTGCGCATCAAGCCATGATAGAGTCTGCAGTGGAAGGTTCAGAAGAATTAATGGAAAAATATTTTTCTGGAGAAAACCTTACAGAAGACGAAATTCGGGCCGGCCTTCGCGCACAAGTGCTCAATAATCGAGCCATTTTAGTGCTCTGCGGAACGGCGTTCAAAAATAAAGGGGTGCAAGCGCTTTTAGATGCCATCATCGATTATCTGCCCTCTCCGAAAGATGTTAAGCCTGTTGAAGGCGTTTCAACAGATGAGCGTCGAGAAGAGACATTAAGTCGACAAGCGGCTGATGATGTTCCCTTTTCAGCATTGGCCTTTAAAATTGCCACCGATCCATTTGTCGGCTCACTCACATTCTTCCGAGTCTACTCTGGCGTAGTAAAAAGCGGGGATACGGTGTTGAATGCGGCCAAATCCAAAAAGGAACGCATGGGACGAATTGTTCAAATGCATGCCAATAATCGAGAAGAAATCAAAGAAGTCCGAGCAGGCGATATTGCAGCCGCCATTGGGTTAAAAGATGTGACAACAGGCGATACACTCTGTTCGCTCAATGCCCCCATCATTCTTGAAAAAATGGAATTTCCAGAGCCTGTGATTTCAGTGGCGGTAGAGCCTAAAACTAAGGCCGATCAAGAAAAAATGTCTTCTGCATTGGGACGTTTAGCCCAAGAAGATCCGTCATTTCGCGTTAAAACGGATGAAGAATCTGGTCAAACCATCATTTCAGGAATGGGCGAGCTTCATCTGGACATTTTAGTGGATCGGATGCGCCGAGAATTTAAAGTGGAAGCCAATATCGGCAAACCTCAAGTCGCTTATCGAGAAACCATCCGTTCGAGCGCTTCTCAAGAAGGCCGCTTCATTCGACAATCGGGTGGACGGGGGCAATATGGACATGTTTGGCTTAAAGTGGAGCCAGGTGCACCAGGCAGTGGATATGAGTTCGTTAATGGCATTGTCGGCGGCGTTATCCCCAAAGAATATATTCCAGCAGTGGATAAGGGGATTCAAGAAAAAATTGGAGGCGGGATCTTGGCTGGATTCCCCATTTTAGATGTCAAAGTCACGCTCTATGATGGCAGCTATCACGATGTAGACTCCTCTGAAATTGCCTTTAAGTTGGCTGGAAGTATGGCCTTTAAAGATGCCTTCATGAAATGTTCTCCTGTACTTCTCGAGCCCATTATGCAAGTCGAAATTGAAACGCCTGCAGAATATATGGGCGATGTCATTGGCGATATCAGCCGCCGCCGAGGCATTGTCGAAGGAATGGAAGATGTCCAAATGATTAAAATCATTAAGTGTCAAGTTCCTTTGGGAGAAATGTTTGGTTATGCCACCGATCTGCGTTCGCAGACTCAAGGACGAGCCAGCTACTCGATGGAATTTTTAAATTATGTGGAAGCACCTCAGCACGTCGCTCAAGCCATTATTGAAGCCAAACGGCCGGGACAAAACAAATAATTTAGAAAGTAGTAACGCACATTATATAATATAAAAGAAGGCAACAGAAATAATGATGTTGCCTTCTTTTTTTGACTTCGCTTCCTTGGGCACATTTCCGAGAATCCAATGTTATCTCAACATTGTTTATTCCCCAGAAAAAAAATCTTTCACTTTTTGTAAAAAAGCAACCATCATGGGTTGATGGGTTGTTGGTGTTTTTTCTCCGCGTCGAGAGGCCTTGTTTCCTTTTAATGATTGATCCATCTCTTGAATCAATTTCTTTTGCTCCTCTCCCAAACGAACTGGAATTTCTACAATCATGCGACAATACAAATCTCCATGCCGCCCACTGCTGCCGAATAATCCTTTTCCAGGAATCCTCAGTAAGGTATGCGATTGCGTTTCGGCATCAATTTTGAGCGTGTATGGGCCGTAGAGCGTGGGAATATTCACTTCTCCGCCTAACGCCGCCATAGCAAAACTGATAGGGACTTTACAAAGCAGATCCAGACCTTCGCGAACAGAAAAGAAACGATGAGCTTCCAAATGAATATTAACAAATAAATCTCCTACTTTTCCAGAAGCGCTTTGGATGCCTTTTCCTCTAAATCGCAATTGGTGTTTTCCATATCCAGCAGGAATATCTAACTCAATGGTTTTTGTTGCTAAAACCACGCCTTTTCCTGAGCATTGGCGACAAGGGTGAGAGACACTTTTTCCTTTGCCTTGACACCGGGGACACTGGCACGAAATCAGTCCTGCTAGAAGCACTTCTCCTGCTCCTTTGCAGGTAGCACATTTTATAATCGTGGCATTCGGATCGGAGCCTTTTCCCAAGCACGCGCGACATCGAATCGGCATATCTAATTGAAAAGATTTTTTGGTTCCCCGAATCACTTCTTCCATGGTGAGTGATATCGTAATTTCTCTATCTAAATGTTCCAAATCGGATTCATACCCGCCTCTTCCTCCACCAGAGCTAAAGAACGTTGCTCTAAAATTCCCCTCTTGTTGAGAAAAAAAGTTTCTAAAGAAATCTTCAGTATTTACGCCAGATGCGCCACCGTTTAATGCCTCTTCTCCATAACGATCGTAAATGCTTCGTTTTTGCTCGTCGGAAAGAACGCTATACGCTTTCTGAATCTCTTTAAATTTCTTTTCTGCGGCTGGATTTCCGGCATTTTTATCCGGATGGTGTTTCATGGCCAGCCGCTTATATGCTTTTTTAATCTCCGTTAGCGAGGCTTCCTTAGATACGCCAAGTATCGCATAGTAATCGTGAGATGCCATAGAATTAATTCCTAAAATATAGTTGAGCGGTCAAGGATAAAAAAATTTTCAGTATTGTTGGAGCATTTTTCTGAATGCACATTCACTCCGGCAGAGGCCATATTTTATCCAAATGCTCGATCACCGCTCATCGATTGAGCTTGCCTCTCCATCGATTGATAGGAACATTGAGTGTGAACATCCACAAACAATGTTCCCACTTTCAATCTTTTTTAACTGAAATAAAAAGACAATCAACCGAGGTGACGGTGATTGTCTTCAACACTGTGAAACGTTTTTCCTTTTACTGTTCTATGCTTATAAGGGCATAGAACAGTGAAGGAAGAAATCAAAGAAGCCGGCTTAATTTGCATCTTTAATATTGCCATCACCATCCCATTCATCATTGGAAGTATTGGTTTCAGATTCACCTTTAGGAGCATCGGTTTCAGAAGATGATTCAGGTGACGTTGGTTTTTCCGCCTCCATTTTCTGAAGCTCTTTAAAGGCTGAAAGGGCTTCAAGCTCTTTAAGAGCCGATTCAATAGCCCCCTTATCTTCTTCATGGTTCACTTTTTGCAGTTTTTCGAGTTCATTTTTAAGGGCGCTGACATCTTCAGGAGTTAGTCGGCTTTCATGGAGCTCCAGCTTTTTACGTGTTTCATAGACGATCGTTTCAGAGATATTACGTGTGCGAACCAACTCTTCAAACAATCGATCTTGTTCCGCATTGACTTGCGCTTCTTGCTTCATCCGCTCGACTTCTTCTTTTGATAAGCCCGAAGAGGCTTGAATCGTAATCGTTTGTTCTTTTCCAGTATCCTGATCTTTAGCAGAAACGCTTAAAATTCCATTGGCATCAATGTCAAAAGTCACTTCAATTTTAGGCTCGCCTTTACGTGCTCTTCGGATTCCACTCAAAGTAAATTCACCCAAAAGCTTGTTATCCATCGCCCGTTTACGCTCCCCTTGCAACACTTTGATGGTGACGCCGGTTTGATTGTCTTCTGCCGTAGAAAAGACTTGTGATTCACGAGTTGGGATGGTCGTATTCTTGTCAATCAATGAGGTCATAATGCCACCCCGCGTTTCTATTCCCAATGATAACGGCGTGACATCGAGCAGTAATACATTTTGAACGGAGCCAGAGAGAACACCCGCTTGAATCGCCGCTCCCAGGGCCACCGCTTCATCGGGGTTGACATCTTTTCTTGGCTCCTTACCAAAAAACTCTGTTACCATTTTCTGAACAAGCGGCATTCGCGTTTGCCCTCCGACTAAAATAATGTCATGGATTTGAGAAGTCGAGAGTTTAGCATCTGTCAAAGCGGTCTGAACAGGCTCAAGAGTGCGTTCAATTAATGGACGAATCAATGATTCCAATTTCGCGCGAGTGAGTCGAAGCTGAAGATGTTTGGGGCCGGTCGCATCCGCAGTAATAAAGGGCAAATTGACTTCCGTTTGTTGAGAAGAGGAAAGCTCCAATTTTGCTTTTTCTGCTGCTTCTTTCAAACGTTGCATCGCCAGCGGATCGACGGTCAAATCAATGCCTTGTTCTCGTTTAAAGCTCGAAACCAACTCATTCATAATGACGGTATCAATATCTTCTCCGCCCAGATGAGTATCTCCATTGGTGGCCAAAACTTCAAAACTTTTTTCGCCATTGTCATCATTAATTTCAATAATAGAAATATCAAATGTTCCTCCTCCAAGATCGTAGACAGCAATAATGCGATCTCCAGAAACCTTATCCATTCCATAAGCCATTGCTGCTGCAGTGGGCTCATTGATAATGCGTTTAACGGTCAACCCTGCAATTTCCCCTGCATCCTTAGTGGCTTGGCGTTGAGCATCATTAAAATAGGCAGGAACCGTCACGACCGCTTCGGTCACAGATGTTCCCAGATACTCTTCTGCGGTTTTTTTCATTTTCTTTAAAATTTCAGCAGAAATTTGGGGCGGTGCCAACTCATTCGATTGCGCTTTTAACCATGCATCCCCATTTTTTGACTGAACAATGCCGTAAGGCATCAATTTGATGTCTCTTTGGACTTCTTGATCTGAAAATTTTCGACCAATTAATCGCTTAATGGCAAAAAGTGTATTTTTTGGATTGGTGACCGCTTGACGCTTAGCCGCTTGTCCCACTAAAATTTCGCTGGAATCTAAGTAAGCCACAATAGACGGCGTGGTGCGCATGCCTTCACTGTTTTCAATCACACGCGGCTGCTGCCCATCCATAACCGCCACACAAGAATTTGTGGTTCCTAAATCAATCCCAATGACCTGTCCCATAAAAAGCCTCCACACTATTTAAAATCAAGTTCAAAACGTTACGTTTGCTTGCTCCATCTTTTTGTTTTTTAACGCAAAAGAAATAAAGAAAGGCAAAAAGTTCTTTCACTTATTTGTATGGGGATGGCGATTTGGCTTTTCAAGAGAATGATAAAAAATTTAGAAATGACCGGATAAAAAAATAAGCCTGATCATATTCTTTTCCTATTACGCCGGTTGAAGGATGGGGACTCGTTTTAATTTTAAACTTCTGACTTAATGATTGAATGATTGAGTGGGCTGAATAAGGGGTTTATACCTATAATTTTCGGTGAACATTTCAGAAAAATTTCAGAAAAGCTGTGAAAGCTCTTTTATTTTTTACTCCAACTATCGGCTATAATTTTTAGCCTGACATTTGCCTGAATTGAAAAAAATGATCTCGACAACATCTCATACACTATCTTCCGTATCAAATATTTTTCCTATTTTGTGTTATTTCTCAGAGAACTTTTAAACTAAACATAAAAGGTATTGAAGTAATTAAACGCTGAAAGATTCAAATACTCTTCCAGAAGTACATCAACCTTTTTGAAAAACACATCGTTCAAAATGCTTTAATGCCCAGAGGTAGAAGTAGAAGTAGAAGTAGAAGTAGAAGTAGAAGTAGAAGTAGAAGTAGAAGTAGAAGTAGAAGTAGAAGTAGAAACCATCTTAAACATTTTCGCTCATATTTAATCTTTATTAGCGCGCGATTTAAACAGCATCTCAGCTCATCGAAAATGAATAAAAAAAGGGCACTTTTTGGATTCTGTCGCTTTGGGGTTGCGTCAATCATTAAAAATCACGTACAATACTCCTATTGTCTGGACTTTACATAACCCTGGTGAGATGTCCGAGCGGCTGAAGGAGCACGCCTGGAAAGCGTGTATACGGAAGTTCCCGTATCGAGGGTTCGAATCCCTCTCTCACCACCAAAAAATTTAGTCAATAACATAACATTGGATTCAATCAATGCCTGTAAAAGTCCAACTTCCTTCTATGGTTTTGAATAGATAAAATTCAAAATTATTTTTGCGATCGCATTCTGGTCGATCGAATAATTTCTGCACCCGCAAGCAGCATTCTTCCATCTCTAAAAACTCGAAAATAATCTTTAGAAAATTTTAGAAGATTACATTTTTAACGCCCATAACAGCCAATAATAAACGATTGGGCATGAAAAAGAAAAACTGTATATATATGAATTTATTAAGAAATTTTTAAATATCAATTTCACTAGAGCTTCATAGTGCCTTATGATATTCTTTTTTTAGGAGTAAATTTTTTAAGGAATAAACCACTCTATCCTGATCTTGATTTTAGCCTTAGTAGCTTTAGGAGAAATATTATGCATGATTATTTATACTTATTGGCATTTTTATCTGGCTGCTTTTCTACTAATTTTAATGGAGTTGCTGCCACTTATTCCCCTCGCCGTTGCTCTATCATTCATAGTCCATCCATTATTATCAAAACGGATTTTCCGAAAAAAATCGCTCAAATGAACAAAAAATCATGGACGCAGCTATTGAAAAAAGGTTTAACTACTGAGCAAAAAAATATGGAAATTTCAACTACTTTTCCCTACACAGTTCCTCCTTTTCGCTTCCTCTTTAAATATAATTTGGTCGATGGTGCTGCAAAAATACTCGCCGGAGTGGTTTTTGGCATCGTAGGTTCATGCCTCTGCATTTTATTGTGCGCTACAAACTATCTAATTTGCTCGCTCACGGGGTAGGTTAATTACTTATAATGAAACATTCAGAGCCTTCAAGCCAGTTAAAATTTTTGCCTTGTTCCATGCACCATTCAGAAAAAATTATTCGTCATTCCCCGTGATTGAACTGGCTTGCCCTCTATTAACATGCCCTATCTCCATTGAATCTCTTTTGATCCATTTTTCCCATGGATGAAATGTTCTCTTTATCTTTTGGAGAACATTTTTCCTTTAAACATTTTTCTATAAGACTTATTACACGGCACAGATAGAAAAACGTTCAATGCAGGCGTGTGACAGAAAAAGTTGATCTTCTGAAATCGGTGAAAAAACTTGTTTGGGTAAATTCAGTTGCGAAGATTCTGAAAAAAAATTTTTTTGGTCTGCCATAAACAAAGGAAAAATAGCCAGCTCTTTAAAGGGAATATATGAATTTTCTGAGCACAATTCAATTAATATGGGCAATCCAATATAAATTTCCCCCCCTTTAAGAAAAAACATTAAAGGAGTGATATCAATCAAGCTGTCTAACAATTGACGACTGCTTGAAGATTCTTTGGCTAAACGATAATAGAGCAATAATTCTGTAATGGGATTGCCTGTTTTTTCTTTCCAAGAATCATTGCTGCGATTAAAGATAAAAAGCGCAATGCGGCTCCATAGCCATCCCAATAAAATAGGGAAAATTTTTGTAAAGATCGCCCAAAACAAAGAATCTTCAGCGCCTGTTTCAGCTCGATTAATGGTAGAAAAAAGTTCCCAAAATCGTTCAGAATTGCCCGTATAATGATTTTGAACAATTTTTTGAGCCACATACTGCAAACTCAACATAAAAAAAGTGCCAAGGGAATAAGCAATTAACCCCAATTCAGCCACTTTTAAATATAACAATTGCCCTTCTAAATCCTTTAATTTGGGCGCTTGAACTGGGTGCGTCAGCGCGATTAAAAAGCCCGTCACCAGGACTGCAAAAGTAAATTCAACCGTCATTGTGAATGTCCCACTAAAAGAAAGAGCGTCAAAAAAGAGGGTGATGTTTCTTGCCTTGGAAAGAGCACTTACTCTTTAAATCGGGAGAGTAAGCGCTCTTTTAGCATTTTTATCTTAGGAGAATTTTTAATATTCTCGATAGGAATGGAAATGGTGTTATTTTTAGAAATAGAGATGCCTTGAATCTCAGAATTTTTTAAGCGATTGATGAGCTGAGTTTCTGTATTTTCTTCCCAAAAAGAAAGCCCAAAAAATTTATAAAAAAATGAATAAAGCATTTTTAACCCTCAGATTTGGTTGAGATTTTTATCTCACCTCATTCTTGAGTGAAGAAGATTTTAAAAATTTGTCAACTCCCTCTCATTTTGATATCCCCACCTTTTTTCTCGAGAAAAAGAGCTCGATAAAATCCACTCTTTGCTTTTGAAAAGCAGAAAATATTTTTTATAAATGAATACGATGGGAACGATTTTATGTTAGGATTGAATAACTTGATGATTCTTAAAACAATTTGGAGAGCGCCATGCAAAAAACCTTTGCAATGATAAAACCCGATGGCATTACGCGACGTCTTTCAGGCCTATTGTTAGCGCGCATTGAAGCGGCCCATTTCACCATTGTCGAAATGGAAAAACGATGTTTAACGGAAGATTTTGTTAAAGAATTTTATAAAGAGCACGTGCAAGCCCCATTCTTTAAGCAGATGATTGAACGCATCGCCCACCATCCTATTATTGCCCTGGTATTAGAAGGAGAGGAAGCCGTAACACGATTTAGACAGTTGATTGGCGCCACCAATCCTAAAAATGCGTTGCCAGGAACATTGCGCGGAGATTACGGCATCGATTTGGATCAAAATACCGTTCATGGCTCTGATTCATCGACCTCTGCCCAACGAGAAATTTCTCTCTTTTTTGGAGACCAACAAACTTTTTCATGAATGCGACCTTAAATCTTCCCCCTCTTTCTGAGGAAAAAATAGGCAAATATTCTCATCTTTTTGGCCTATCGTTAGATCAATTAAAAGCATGGTGCCGCCTAGAACATCTTCCTGAATTTCGCGCCATTCAACTTTTTCAATGGATCTATCGTCAAGGAGAGCGTGATTTTCAAAACATGAGCAATATCGCTAAACCTTTACGAGAACGGCTTTCTCAAGCATTGGCGAGCGATTTGCCTCCCTTTACCCAAGAGCAACGCTCCAAAGATGGGACCATTAAATGGAGTATGGCATTGCCTCGAGGGGGGGAAATTGAAACGGTCTATATCCCAGAAGACAATCGTGGAACGTTATGCATTTCGTCCCAAGTGGGCTGTTGCTTGGGTTGCAAATTTTGTGCAACAGGGCAACAAGGGTTTCAACGCAATTTAAAACCCCATGAAATCATCGCTCAAGTGTGGAGAGCTGCTCAAGCATTAGGGCAATGGCGCACCCCACCTCAACCACAATCTCGCGCGCCTATTACCAATATTGTTTTCATGGGAATGGGCGAACCCTTATTAAATCCGCGGGCTGTTTTTTCAGTTTTGAAAATTCTTTTGGATCCTTATGGATTTGGATTTTCAAAGCGGCGCGTCACCGTTTCGACCTCGGGAGTGGTCCCCAACATTTATCAGTTGGGGCGAGAGCTTGACGTGGCATTGGCCATCTCTTTACACGCCCCCAATGATGAACTGCGCAGTCAAATCATGCCCATTAACCGCAAATATCCTCTTTCAGAACTTCTGCCTGCCCTGCGATGGTATGTTGCTCAAGGCAATGCCAATGCTGGAGGCTTGACTGTCGAATATACGTTGTTAAAAGGGATCAATGATCAAAAAATTCATGCCCAACAATTAGCAACATTATTTGACGGTTTGCCCATAAAAGTGAATTTAATTCCTTGGAATCGCATTGATGGGGTGGACTTTTTGCCCAGCGATCCTCAAACCATTCATACTTTTGGAGAAGCACTCAAACAGCAAGGCATTTTTTTCACTCAACGTAAAGAGCGCGGAGCCGACATTGCTGCCGCTTGCGGACAATTGGTCGGAAATGTACAAACGCCATTCTAACGGCACCTCTTTAATTTAAATAAAATAGATCCAAATCTTTTAATTATTTGGTTGATACCCCTCACTGACTATGTTCATTACTCCTGCTTCGCCCAATAAAAATGGGGCAATCCAACGAAAAAAAACAGATAAAATTTGGCTTAAATCTTTGGCAATTGGCGCAGATGCGCCCATCGCAGTCCAATCAATGATCGATTTACCCACCGAAAATGTGGAAGCTGTCATTGCCCAAATTGCGCGATTAAAAACGGCTGGGGCCGACACGGTTCGCATTTCGGTGAATCACCAAAAGGCTGCGGCGGCGTTTAAACGCATTTGCCATGCCTTTCCAGACTATCCTTTGATTGCAGACATTCATTTCGATGCGCGATTGGCGCTTCAAGCCATTGAGGGAGGCGCTGCAGGGCTTCGCATTAACCCTGGGAATATTGGAGACTTATCGAGAGTTCAAGAGATTGTCAACGCTGCAAAAGCCCATCAAGTGGCTTTAAGAATTGGCGTCAATCTCGGCTCTCTTCCTTTAGAAGTGCGCCAAGAAGCCGAAGGCGATCCCGCTGGGGCATTAGTCAATGCCGCTTTATATCATTGTCGATATTTTGAACAATTGCATTTTGAATCTTATAAGATCAGTGTGAAAGCGTCTGATCCGATGATTGCGGTCAATGCCTATCGACAATTGTCACAGTTGACTTCAAAACCCCTCCATTTGGGCGTGACTGAAGCGGGCGGACGATGTGCCGGCACCGTCAAATCCAGCGTGGCTTTAGGGTTATTACTTTCAGAGGGCATCGGAGATACCCTGAGAGTCTCTCTCTCTTGCGATCCTGAAGAAGAGGTCAAGGTAGGCTTTGAATTGCTCAAAGCCTTAAAATTACGCTCTAAGGGATTAAACATTATTGCTTGTCCAACCTGCGCGCGGAAAGAATTTGATGTGGAACACGTCGTGAATCAATTGGAAAAGGATTTTGCCACATTATCTACGCCGCTGGATGTGGCTGTTATGGGCTGCTGCGTCAATGGGCCAGGAGAGTGTCACCGTGCCGACATTGGGGTTTGCGGCGGCCCCATCAGCAGTGTATTGTATGAGGAAGGAAAGCAGACCACCACGCGATGGGATAACCAGACGATTGCAGAGCGCCTCCGTGAAAAAATTCTAGAGCGCCTTAAAAAATCTCCGTAAGATTGCTTAAAAGCCCCGGATATCTTTTAGAAAGCGTTCAGGATAAAATATCTTCACAGCATTGAATCATTAAGACAAGGAACAGACAATGACATCGGCAATAAAGCTTCAAGCGTGTCGAGGAATGAAAGATTTTATTGGCGCAGAAGCGCAATGGTTGCGGCAAGTTGAGGAAAAAATTTTTGAAATTGCAAAAAAGTATGGCTATCATCTGATTCAAACGCCCACTTTAGAATCCCGAGAACTGTTTGTACGCGCAGTTGGCAATCAAACCGATGTGGTTCAAAAAGAAATGTTTTCGATTCAAGGCGATCAAGAGGATGCAAGTGCTTTGACTTTGCGGCCAGAAGGAACAGCAAGTTGCGTGCGTGCAGGCATTGAACACGGCTTATTGCGCCACCAAGTGCAACGATGGGCTTACTGCGGTCCCATGTTTCGGAGAGAACGCCCTCAAAAAGGACGGTATCGTCAATTTCATCAATTTGGATTGGAATTATTTGGTTTAAAGACGCTGGCATCCTCTTTAGAAATTTTATTATTAATTGCGCGCATTTTTAAAGCTTTTGGGGTGGACCATGCGCTGACACTCGAATTAAATACGTTGGGCACCTTAAGCGAGAGAAAACGTTATAAAGAGCGATTACAAGAATTTTTTCAATGCCATTGGGCAGCGTTAGATCCTGGCTCCCAAGAGCGTGCCTTGTTGAATCCCTTACGTCTTTTAGACAGTAAAAACGAGTCCTTACATGAAATTTTGCAACAAGCGCCCAAATTGTGGGATAGCTTAGAGGCCAATTCTCAAGAAGAATTTTTGCATCTCTGCCACCAATTGAAACTGTTGAATCTCCCTTTTCGCATCAATGAGCAATTGGTGAGAGGATTGGATTACTATAATGGATTAGTCTTTGAATGGACCACCGATCGATTGGGTGCTCAAGGAACCGTATGTGGAGGCGGGCGATATGATGATTTGGTAGAATGGATGCAAGGTCCGCCAACGCCAGCAGTCGGTTGCGCCTTTGGCATGGAGCGCTTGATTTTACTGCTGAAAGAGCTGGGCAGCTGGCAGGTGCGTTATCCTAAAATTCAAGTGGCAATCGTCACCCCCGATTTGTCTCAAGAATCCCAAGCTTTAGGAGTTGCTGAAAAGATTCGCACTCAATTTTCAGACTGGAATGTGCTACAGTTTTATGGAAAGTCATTCAGAAAGCAGTTAGAAATGGCAGAAAATGTCCGATGTGAATGGGCATTAATAGTGCAGTGGCCCTCGAAAGATTCAGAAGAGCCCGATGTTGATCTTAAATATTTAAAAGATCGAACCATTAAAATGAGCGGCGATTTAATTTCAAGTTTACGTTATTTAGAAAAGGAATATAGATCATGAATGAAAAACCTTCGAGCTTTACTCGCTCATTATTGACCGCAGATCATCGAAAAAATAGAAACTGGCAAGAAGCTATGAATTCCCCTTTTTCTGATTTCATGGATCGGATGAGTCTCTCTACCCGATTATTATTGGGATTTGTCGGTCTATTCACGTTATCGCTTCTAGCATGGGGGGCAAAGCAAGGCTACGATCAGGTCAAATATCATCAACAAAAAAATCTTGCCCTTCAATTCGAAGCCATTTCTTCGAATATTGAAAAAATTCTTTCTGACGATCCCTCCAAGCGAGCGGCAACTATCGAAGGAAAAGCACTTAATCTAAAGATAGAAAAAGAAAAATTAGCTAAACTTGCAAAAAATAACCCAAAAAATATCTATGGATATGAGGCCGCGCAACATCTTGCAAAATTAGCCGTAGATGAGGCCATCAAACACTACGATGCCCGAGTTTCCGAGCCTGCTACAGCTCAAGAATTAAAGCTTCATCGCGCGCCAAATCTTAAACCTTTTTCCACAGAAATGCGACGCACTTATGCCATTGCTTCTCATTCCGCGGAACATAAAGCTTATATCCAAGCCATCAATTGGCTGGAATGGTCGATTCAGCAGAGTCCTGATGAAATCACCCGTTTTTTTGCTCAGAAAAAATTAGCCCGTTTGTTATGGGCCATTGGAAAATTTGAAGACGCGTTTGCCTTATTAGACACCATGAGTATGATTGGAGATTGTGGCACGCAGGTGCATCGATTGCGGGGAACATTTCTTGAACTTCAAGGCCAACCGCTTGAAGCATTGAAGGAATATGAATCGGCTTTGACTCTCCTTGATAAAAATATTAAATTACTGGGAGAATCGGGTTTACCTGAAAACAGCCAAGAAGTGCTGGACATTACGCGAACGGTGTTAGAACAGCGCATTGCTGCATTAAAAGCGGTTAAAAAAGTAGAAGGCGTTAAACCTCAAGGCATGCAATTGCTGAGCGATCCCCCATCTGAGGTGGTGCCAGATGAACCGCTGCTTGCCAAATCCGTTGTTCAAAATCAATGATGCCAAAAAAATTTATTCGGAGGACACCTTGAGGCACTCCCAGCGCTCGAAAAAGCATTGGGGTCGTCTTCCTCATTTTTTAGTTTTCATCTTCATCTGTTAAGTCATATTGGAACGAGTCGCTATGAGACAACACATGTTCAACCGTTTAACTTACTTTTTATTGGGACTGAATGGATTCCTGAGCTCAGCGCTTCACGCAAAAACATTGCCTGAGCAGGCTCTCCAAAGCCATGAATCCCCAGTGCGGGCCACAATCAGTATGGATGCTGAAGGGATCCTCCCGTCTGAAATAGGACCCTCTAATTCCAATGATTTTGAAGAATCCGCCGGCGATCTCGTCAAAAAAGAGTCAATTGCCCAAGTCAACACTGGGATCTGGGATTATAAAATTATCTGGAGCAGTGAAATTGGATATGGCTCTGCACATCAAAGTGATGCATGCCATTTGCTGTTGCTCAAAGAAAATCAGTCCCCCTCAACCATCAAATCAAATCTCGCTGGCGGCACTGATCAAGCTGAAAATGGAGAAAACATTCGGAAGAAGGAAGACCCGTTTCAAACAGAATTGGCCGATAACGCTTTGCTTATTGCCGATCAAACGGGCAATTTTTATGGAATTTCCCCCAAAAATGGAAAAATTCTTTGGCAAAAGAATCGCAACACTGAGGCAGGATTTCGCCCCATCTCTGCTCAAATTTGTTTGGGTCCAGTCAGCACTGAAAAATATTTATTTCTGGTTTCCCATCATGGAGAATTATTTTGCTTTAATCGCTCAAGCTCTCCTCAATTATTGTGGTCCAAAAATCTCGAGCACACCTTAGGTGGTCGACCAGTCGTTCATCGTGGACGGGTCTTTATCCAAGATGCTCAACAAAACATTTATGCACTCAATGCCGCCAATGGAAATATTTTGTGGCAGTATCCTTTAATTGATGCCAACCCCCTTACGCCTGTGTTTTTTGGATATAAAGCCACAGGAACGCCATTAGTATTGTCTTGCGGATCGATTTTAGCATTAGACGATCAAGGCTATTTAAGCTTAATTAATCCTGTGACAGGAGAAAAATTAGAAAGAAAAAATCTTATTTTGATTAAAGGAACGCAGATAGGATTTGAAGAGGGGGCAGTACTCAGTTTGGCTCAACCCAAACAAGACAAATTATATATTTATATTCCCACACTCCAAGGGATTTTCGCGCTCTATCAAGAAACGATTAACAATGCCGCAGGATTAAATGTTCAAGAAGCTTGGCAAAAAACCGAAGATAAAATTTGGCAAGATATTGAACTGGTTGGCAATCGACTCTATTATGCCACACTCAATGGAGAAATTGTCGCCCTCAATAAAAATACAGGGGAAGAGCTCTGGCGAAAAATGTTGGTGTCCGGAGGAACAAAAAGCCTGGGGGCCCCGAAACTGTTTTCTATCCATAATGAAGACAATCAAAAAGAAGATATTTTACTGGTGACCGATCGCAGCGGGTTTATCCATGGTCTCAATCCAGACAATGGAGAGGTCATTCTCAGTCGAAGCATTGTCTCTGCCAGTCAAGGGCTTTATGAAACGTGTGAGCAAAATCCAGACAATCCCAATCAAATTTTTGTCTCGACTTTGAAAGGGGCCACGCTCTGCGTGGAATTGGTGCCAGCCGAATCCTCTTATTTTGTTCCTCATCCTCTTGATAAAGATTATAATGCTGAGCTTCACGAGTTCGAAAATGAAATCAATTGATTGGCTCACCTGCGCAATACCATTAAAGTGAATCTACCTTCCATGATAAATCATATCAGCTTAATTGGGCGTCCCAATGTGGGAAAATCGATGCTCTTTAACGCCTTAACGCAAACACGCTCTGCGCTGGTTCATCCAGTGGCCGGTGTCACACGAGACCGAAAAACAGGACGCTGTAGCCCTCATCTGAGCGATTTTCCCATTCTCATCCACGATCTGGGTGGATTGACGGATAGGATGTTTATGACCAAAGCCAATGCGTTCACCGATCCTGAAAAAGCCATTGGAAAACAGATGTTAGCGCAAGCAATCGAAGCGATTAAACGGTCTCATGTGATATTTTTTGTCGTGGATGCACGCGCAGGACTGTGTGACGGGGATATCACCATTTTAAACTGGCTCAGAAAAAATTTTCCTGTTTCAAAAATGATGCTGGTCATCAATAAAGCCGAATTTATGCAAAGCGATTCTAGTCATTTGGTTTCATTTTATGAATTGGGGCTTGGAAAAGGAACATTAGTCTCTGCTGCGCATTGCCAAGGATTAGAGCATTTAATGAGCACTGCTCAAACGCATTTCATCCAAATGCCGTCGGATGAGGGCCAATGCACGCCTGATTCTCCAGTAGCCAATGGAGAAGACAACCCTCATTTTTCTTCCCTTGATGCCGATCCAGAGGCTTTACGCATCGCATTGATTGGGCGTCCCAATGTAGGAAAATCGACTTTAACAAATGCCTTTTTAAAAAACTCTCGCATGATCACCAGCTCTTTAGCAGGAACCACGCGAGAAGCGGTGGCATCGTCTTGGGAATATGAAGGCCAATCGTGCATTTTAGTCGATACAGCGGGCATTCGAAAAAAAAGCACGGTGAAAGAAAAACTGGAATATCTTGGTGTCAATAAAGCCTTTGCTGAAATTGAAGCAGCCGACCTTGTGGTATTAGTCTTAGATGTGCATCAAGCGGGCGAGCGACAAGATCTTTTGTTGGTGCGAAAAAGTTTAGAATGGGGCAAATCAGTGGTCATTGCTCTGAATAAAATCGATGAATGTTGCCGAGAAGAATTAAAAAAACGCCGAGAGTTATTGAATGAAGAATTGCGTTTTGCGCCCTATTTACCTATTGTAGAAATTTCAGCAAAATATCATCGCGGATGTGACAAGCTTTTTCACACAATCTTTTCTGTGGACTCTGAAGCAAAAAAACAATATTCTACGGCTCATCTGAATCGGTTGTTGCAACAATTTTTAATAGAAAATGCACCCCCCATTTGTAAAAAAACAGGAAAGAGAATTCGTTTGAAATATGTGCATCAAAAACAGCGTGCGCCAATTCGACTCTATTTTCGAGGCAATCAATTGCAGGCGCTACCTGATTCGTATAAAAAATTTTTAGAAAAACGCTTTCGACAAACCCTCAATATTGGTCATGTGCCCATTTTGATGCATTTTGAAAATCAAGACAATCCTTTTTCTAAAAAACTAGAAGACGCTCCTAAAAACGCAAGATAATGGAGTAAATTCCTTTTAATTCCACTAGCGCAGAATTCCTTTCGGACAAAAGCATTCTCCAAAAGGAGAATAACGATTGTCCGAAAAGGGCCCCATTGCATTATAAAGAAAATCGCTTGAAAAATGCTTTTAATTCTTCAGCATTTAACGTCTCTTTCTCTAATAATTCTTTTTGTAATTCAACCAAGACGTTTTTCTTAGCAATCAACAAATTAAACACCTCTTCTTGCGCTTCTTTTAACAATTGAGTGGTTTTTTGTTCTATTTTAGTTAACACGTCATCAGGTAAAGAGCTAAGCCAATACCCAGGATAATAGGAATGTTGAGCTTTGAATTTCTGCAGCTCGGGCAAGGCATCTCCAAATTCCGCATCGAGTCCGCATCCTAAAATTTTTTGGATAATGATTGTTTTTGCTTCATACATTGGCTTCCAAGAAACAAAAGAATCGATGCTCATCGCATTTGAACAATTAAACGGCAATGGACGATATCGACCAGAGATCACTGATTCTGTACAAAACAATTTTAACTTATTTTTATAAAATTCAGGGGTTGGTAGTCCATGGGTTTCATAATCATAAGGCTCTAACAAAACGCCGGTGGAGCCTTCCCTTTCTGAAAAAATTGAACTGTAAATGGGATGTGTGGTCCCCGACTTGAATGCTTCCCAAGCAACCAGGGTCTCTGCTGCAGTTAACAGCGCTTTTTTTTCGCGAAATACTGAAGAGAGATTACTATCGGGCCGATGTCCTCGGTTAATTCGAATAAAGGCCTCCTCAAAGTGTTTGTCCGTGATCACTTCTTGATGGTCTCGAAGCGCGTATAAACCCGCTTCATTTAAAAGCGCTTCGATATCGGCGGGAGACATAAAGCTGGTTCGATGAACCCACCGTTGCAAATCAAAAGTGTCTTGAAAAGGAATGCCTTTCTTCTGAATATAATATTTAAAGATAGCCAAACGTTCTTTGGCATTGGGCAAACTGGTTTCAATAGTGCGATCAAACCGTCCAGGCCGAGTTAAAGCGGGATCTAAAGTGGAGACGCGATTGGTGGCGGCAAAAATAATGACTGGTTTTTTAGAGTCAAATCCATCCATTTCACTTAACAGTTGCGTTAATGTTTGATTGTGAGAAATAGAATTCCCTCCCGTTCTCTTTCCTCCAATCGCATCAATTTCGTCAATGAAAATGACACAAGGGGATTGTGTTCTGGCATGTTCAAATAAGGCCTTAACCCGTTCTGCCCCAACGCCCACAAAAATTTCATCAAATGCCGCGCCTGCAATGGCATAAAAGGGAATATTGGCTTCGCCTGCAAAAGCTTTAGCCAATAATGTTTTCCCTGTTCCAGGCGCACCTGTCAATAAAACCCCTAAAGGCAACCTTGCTCCAGTTTGCTGATATTTATTAGGAGATTTAATAAAATCAATAACTTCCATTAATTCTTTTTTGCCTTGCTCTAAACCAATGACATCCGAAAATTTAACAGACGGGGGGCTTTTTTTAGAAAAAGTTTCTTGCAACACAATATCATTGCGTCCATCACTGATCGCTAAAGCGTTAGAAATTATTAATTTTTGATCGACAAAAAGTTTTACAAACATAAAAACAATTAAAAAAAGAAACGTCAATCCGAGTGCACGGCGGGCAATGCTCTCGTAAGCCCGATAGAGCAATTGTCTTAAATAAAACAATCGTGGTAATTGAATATCAATGGCAACTTGATGTTCTGCACATTCCTGCATGATGGCTTCACTCAATGGCGCATCCAGGACGATTTGATATGGCGTAGAATTGAAAGGAAAAACGTAAAGCTTTCCCCCATAAGAAGGAGAGGGGTGATAGCTTAACGATTGGATATTTCCTTTTCTCAAATCGATTAAAAAAAAAGTATAGAGTTTTGTTAAGTTTGGAGTGATGGGATATTTCTTAAAGAGTGTCATTTTTAACCTTCCAGACAATAATAATCAACGGCATGCGTCTCAAAAAATTTAACGATATCTTCATGCATTAATGTTTCTTTTTCTAATAAAAGTTCTGAAAGTGCGATTAAAACAGATTGATTTCTTTTTAAAAAAGTTGCACATTTTGATTGCATTTGATTCCAAATAAGGGACACTTCAGTGTGAAGCGCTTTTTGTAACTCAGGGGAATAGGCTTTAAAGGTGCGCAAATCGCAGTCCGAGTCTGCCAATTCAATACAATTGCCATAAAAATCAGAATTGCTTGAAAAACCTAAACCAATATACGCTAATAACTTTTTTTTAGCTTGACTGAAATCTGAAGAAGCGCCTGAATCGAGATGCTTAGGAGAATAAAATAATTTTTCTGCTTCTCGTCCCCCTAAAAACGTTATCAAATAGACTTCAAATGACCATTTTTCAGGAAGCTCCAGCAAATCTTCCGAAGGAGAGAAATTGACTAGCCCCAGCGCACCTGAATTGGTGGGTAAAATCGTCGCATGATAGACTATTTCGTCGCCTCGCGCCCGCATTTTTTCACCATACACTTGCTGTTCTAAAGCCCACCTGCAGAGCAAATGTCCCGCTTCATGTATGGCCGTTTGCTTCAAAACTGCCTTCTCTGCACTTGAAGCTTGACGCGATCCGAGCTTAATGCGCCAAAATGCCGCATCAAAATCTTCCTCATCCACTTGAGCCTTCGCTTTTCTTGCCGCTTCAATGGCCGCTTCATTCAAAAGATTCACCAGCTGTGCGCCAGACCATTGCACCGTTTTTTTAGCAAATAGATTGCATAATGACCAATCTTTCAACGGAATTTTTCGCCGCAGGGCCCATTGACGTAAAATTTTTTCTCGCTGCTCCGGCGTGGGTAAATTAAATCTTAGCGTACGTTCAAGGCGGCCTGGTCTTAATAAGGCAGGATCAAGCTGCTCAGGAATATTGGTCGAGCCTATCACAAAAATTTTATCGCGCTCATTAAACCCATCCAATTCCACCAGAAGCTGATTCAATGACAATGTGGAAAAATTATGCCCTTCATAATGATAATGATCTCTATTTCGCCCCAACTCATCCAATTCATCAATATAAATCAGACAAGGCGAATGATCTCGAGCATAACGGAAAAGATCACGAACCATCTTCGCTCCTTCTCCAACCCATTTTTTTTGAAATTCTGAGCCCTTAATCGCAATAAAATTGGCTGAAATGCTGTGGGCTAAAGCTTTGGCCAGCAACGTTTTTCCTGTTCCAGGCGCGCCAGTCAATAATAATCCTTTTGGAGGAGTCACACCTAATTGTTTAAATTTTTCAGGATGATGGAGATATTCCCCAATCTCTAATAATTCTTGTTGCATGGACGCATCAACCACTACATCGTCAAAAGAGATCGCGTCCTCCTCTTTATGCGTGGCATTATTTTTATCGACCAGAGCGATAAATCCAGGCTGAGGATGAGTAATCCCAGATTCATGATGAGAAGAATCCAAATGGTTCGATGTTATCAAAAATAATACTATCCCTAAAAATGTACTCATGGTAGCAACAACTCCCCAAAAAATTGGGGTAAAAAATTTTTTCAAAAGAATAGATAAACTATTGCTGGCTTGAAAAGAAACATGAGTGCGATGCTTATAGCATAATTCAGTTAAAAAATTTTTTGAGCAAGAAAGCACATGCGTTCGAAATTTATTACCATCTTTAAGTTCAACTAAAATGCTGACCGTGGCCTCGTTTTGATCGTACGTTTCGAATGTAATGCAGCGAACTTTAAGCTTTTTTAAAAGTTTTAAAAACTCTTCGTATGAACGGTACTCCATTAACTTTTTTCCTTTAAAAAGGTGGAATGATGAAAAATAATTTTTACATCATGTAGCAGAAATTCAATTGAATGACAAGTGGGAGGGTCCAGCCACTGATCAAATTTTTGGCGCCGTTTCTCCTTATTTTAATTTTTAATAAGAGCGCACGGAGATTTTATCATAGATTTTCTGATTTCAATATTATCATTGCGACATATTCTCTTCATAAGCGCGATTTAATGCCCCTTTTCTGATAAAGGATTCACCGCAAGCAAAAAGTGCCCAGGGTTTTTTAAATGAAATATTTTTTCATGCTCTTCTTTTTTGACATCACTCAAAGGAATTTTTTGAAGCAAATCATTCAGATCGTGAGCATCTAACGTCTCTTTTTCCAGCAATGACGTTTTAATGTTTTCTAGGAGATCGCGATTGGCTTGCAAAATTTTTAAAGCCATTTGATAGGCTATCTCCAAGCTATGTGACATCCTGTTTTCAATTTTTTCTAAGGTTTGCGGAGAAAAGCCCAACGGACTCGGCGGCGAGGAAAAAGAGAGTAGGCCTAAAGGCGAACGGGCAAAACCATATTGCTCAACCATTGCGCGCACCAATTGCGTTGCAGCCGCCATATCCGATCCTTCGCCCGCTGAAGAGCCTGTGCTCAATTGCTCATGGCCATAAATGAGCGCTTCTGCTGCCCGACCCCCACAATATATAGCCAACTTTTGATAACAATCAGACTCTTTTAGATGTATTTTTTCTCCCTCTGGAACCGAATAAGTGGCCCCTAAACTTTGTCCTCTGGGTAAAATGGTTAATTTATGAATGGGATCACTGCCTTCTAATGCAAGAGAAACCAGCGCATGGCCCGCTTCATGATAGGCCGTGCGTTCTAAATCTCCCGGAGAAGGCGTTAAAGCCTTGCGCTCTAATCCCATTAAAACGCGATCATATGCATTTTGTAAATCTTCAAATAACACCTCTGTATGATGCTTTCTGACTGCGACTAAAGCGGCTTCATTCAATAAATTGGATAAATCTGCCCCAGAAAATCCGACGCTCATTCGCGCAATCACTTCCCAATCAATCTCTGGGTGCACTTTTATTTTTTTGGCATGAACATTCAAAATTTCGATTCGCTCTTGCTGCGTGGGATAATTTAAAACCACATGCCGGTCAAATCGGCCAGGACGAACCAATGCAGGATCCAATTCATTGGCACGATTCGTAGCAGCAAAAATTAAAATGCGATCGTTGGCTTCAAATCCATCCATTTCAATAAGAAATTGGTTTAATGTTTGAGAATCGGCCGGACGCGCATGAGCACTTGAGCCCCGTTTTTGTCCAATGCTATCAATTTCATCAAGAAAAATGACGCACGGTGCCAACCGTTTAGCTTCAGCAAAAATTTGACGAATGCGGCTTGCGCCAACGCCGACATACTTTTCATCAAATTCTGAACCAGCACACGCTAAAAATGGAACATTGGCTTCTGCCGCAATCGCCTTTGCCAACAGCGTCTTGCCTGTGCCTGGGGGCCCTGCAAAGAGCACCCCTTTCGGCATTCTCGCCCCCAGCTTCTCAAAGGGAGTTGGATCTTTTAAATAGTCAATCAACTCCTTGGTTTCTCGTTTTGCTTCTTCACATCCCGCAATATCATTTAATGTAATGCGCCCTGTTAAGGGCTCAGAATGGTTATTTTTAGCCTCTTTTAAATTTTTCCAGCGCAAAGACAATTCAGAGGAGGAAAGTTCTGGAGTCAATGCTAAGGAGAGTTCCCCGCGAACTAAAAGATTCCACGTCCCAATCAAAAAAAGGGAACCTATAAAAATTTTAAGCAAGAAAAAAAATAGACCCATAAAAAAATTGAGCAGACTGGGTTCAACGGTTTCAACTTCAATCGGCGTTTGCTCTAATTCATTTAATAAATCGCTCTCTAACCCTGGCCGAAAGGTCTTATAACAGGATTGATCGTCACGAATGACTTCAATTTTTCGTTGCCCTGTTTGACTGTCTGGAGTAAAATAACGAATTTTTTTAATGCGATTATTTTTTAAATCTTCTACAAAAACATGATACTGCTGCTTAGAAGAAAAAGTTGATTCATGCTGAGCGTTTTCAAAAAGCAAACAAGAAACAATGAATAAAAAAATGGCCACCAAAAACCACATAATATTTGCGAAATATTTTTTAAAAAAAGAACTATTCAAGAGCAATTCTCCCGCTTGTCAGGAAAAGAAACCTAAAACATCAGATTCATCAGGATTAAGAAAACAATATATTTTATGTTTATGGATTTTTATCCATAATTTCAAGAGAGCCGTTTCAAAAGGGTGCTAAAATTTCCCTAATTTTCATAATATTGAACCCATTTTCATAAAAAAACCATAAAAAATTTTTATTCTCGCCTCTTCGAAAGCGCCTTTTTATATCCTAAAGCCACTAAATAGGTTTCTTTAGATTCACCCCGAGAGGAATGCGGTTTATAAAAGAGCAGCAGCTTAAAATGAGGACGCAGAGTGAAAGCAAATTGCTCAAATTCAACGCTTTGAAATCCCTTGATCACACAAACGCCCCCTCTTGAAAGAATTTGAGAGGCAAATTGCCAAACATTTTCGGCTAGCTCTAAACTTTGAGCACCATCAATCCATCGTTGCCCCGTCAAATTGGGAGCCATATCCGATAAGATGGTACTCACAGAAATCGCGTTGCAGTGGACATGAGTATAAAAATATTGCAAAATTTCTTCAGAAAGAAAATCTCCTTGCACAAATTGAACGTTTGGGAGCGGAACCATCGGCAGCACGTCACACGCCAATATTGATGACGTTTTTGGCAAATGCATGCTTAAAAATTGAGACCACCCCCCGGGGGCCGAACCGAGATCAAACACATATCCTGAAAAAGGAAAAAGTTCAAATTTTTTAGAAATTTCTTCTAATTTAAACCATGCCCGAGAGCGATAATTTTTTAATTGAGCTTGTTTAACGTACGGATCCCGTTGTTGGCGAGCAAGCCATCGAGTGCTACTGGAGGTTTTCATACTTATTTTATTGTTTTTATCTTTTAATGTAGCAGAATGAGCCAAAAGTTAAAAGCGAAAGAGACTTCTCAATGATAATCACCAAACAATCATGAAGGCAATGACATGAAAAATAATGCTCCTCCCTTACCCCTATGGCAACGCCTTCTCGCGATTGATTTCGGCACCAAATGGATGGGCCTTGCAGTTGGAAATCGACACACTCAAACTGTCAGCCCTTTACCTCAAATGAAATTTTCAATGAAAAAAGAGCAATGTTGGAAAACCCTTCAGCAATTGATTCATCAATGGCAAATTGAAGCCCTATTGGTCGGATTTCCGACACAAATGGATGGCACTTCTTTTTGGATCACGCAACAGGTCAAACAATTTTGTAAAGGTTTAAAGAACAATTATGGTTTGCCCATCATTTTGCAAGATGAACGCTTATCCACATGCAGCGCCAAAGAAGAATTATTTTCTCTCTACGGGGCAAAAGGTTTAACAAAAGCAAGAATTGACTCCGCCGCAGCAGCGCTTTTGCTCGAAAGTTATTTCTCTCAACTCTCGAATGACTCATGAATTCCAAAAATATCATCCCTTCCCAAAGAATGATCTTTCCTGAATATGCTCAGTGGAAATTGAACCAGCTTTATCTGAAAATTAGGGTTCAACCACGCTCTAAAGCCAAAAATTTTCCCTCTTGGGTAAAAATTGAAGATCATCTAAAAGTTTGGATTGCTCGACCGCCGATTGAGGGGAAAGCCAATGCCGCCCTATGTCGACATCTTTGCCAAATTTTTAAATGCGCATTCACTCAATGTCAAGTGATTCAAGGCCTAAAATCAAAGAAAAAAATAGTCTCTATCACGTGTTCTTTTCAAAAAGCCGAGGCTATTATTGACCAAATCGAGTTAGAAATAGAAAAACAAAATCGCGCTCGATCAGTTCTTGAACTTAAAAAGCGCGATTAAGGGTTGAATGACCATCCTCTGTTCAATCAGGAATGAAATCGTCCCAGATGGCCAAACCGCTTACGAAAACGATCTACACGACCTTCAGTATCCACAATGCGATGTTTGCCCGTAAAAAATGGATGACATTGATTACATACATCGATTCTCAGATCTTTCCCTAATGTGGATTTCAATTCAACTGTATTTCCACAGGAACAGACGGCAGTAATCATTTTAGATTCAGGATGAATGCCTGCTTTCATGGAAGTGTCCCGAAATATTAAAATTAAAAAATGGCTCCCTCGACTGGGGTCGAACCAGTGACATACGGATTAACAGTCCGCCGTTCTACCGCTGAACTACGAGGGAATAGAAAGAATTAAAAGTAGAGTAACGTGATTTTTAGAAGATGTCAATTTCCATTTAAAACCTAGCACCCATTTTGGCCAATTTTCAGCCAAAAATAAGAGGCTTCATCTTCAATGCGGTTTTTTCATGGAAATCCAATAAGGACTTCCCATTGCCCACCCCTCTATATGGTGATGGTGGGTAATACTGGACTCGAACCAGTGACCCCCTCCTTGTAAGGGAGGTACTCTAACCAACTGAGCTAATCACCCTCATTCAGAATCCCTACACCCTGAATGTTCAAATTTTATCACAAACTCCCCGATCTGCCAACTAAAAGAGCCTTTTGAACGCACTTTGACTGGTTAAACCTTTTTTGGAGAAGGCCCCTTCGGATTGAATTGTTCATTTTTTTTCATCACTTTGAACGTTTTTTTCAAAATTTTTATAAATTTTTGTGAATGTTGAAGAAATTTTTTTTTGTCTAAATCTTCCAGTTTAGGCTCTTGCAGGAGTGCCAAAAACTCTTTTGTAGTTTGGGTTAACCGTTGGGCTGCGTTATAAGCACAGGTGGTGTAAAAACGATGAAGCGCATGATAGAGAGATTGGTGATCGCTCTTAGAGAGTGGAAATGCCCCGTGATTCAATTGCATGATCAAATCATTCCCTTCTGATTGAAAAGCGTGGCGATAAAGCCGATTCAATTCTTGATTATTGGCCGCCCGCATCAAAGATAATGCCGGATCAAAGTACTCCAAATCGGCCGTCAAAAGTAGGGGCTGCTCATTCTCCTGAGGCAGAGGAGAAGATTTTTCCCTCTGGGATTGTTGCTCCTGACGGCGCAATTGATCTGAGACTTGAATAAACCGAGGTTCAACCAAATATTTTGTTAAAATCTCTTCAATGGTTTTTAGTTCAATGGGTTTAGTTAAAATTTCACTGAATCCATTTTTTTTTGCAGCGATTTTTCTTAAATTTTCCTGCCCAGCTGTTAACGCTAAGACCGGCACCGCCGCCAATTCTGGATAAAGAGCACTTATCTTCTTCACTAATGTCAATCCATTCATGGACGGCATTTCAACATCCATGAAAATTAATGCAGGCTTTAAAGTTTTTAGCTTAGCTAAGGCCTCTTTTCCCCCCGAACAGGTGAAGACTTGCAGTCCAAACTGATGTAAAAAAATTTCCATTAGACGTAAATGATAAGGATGATCATCAATGAGCAAAATGGTTTGATCTGCTAATACGTTTTTTAAAAAATGCTCGGGCGTTTGAATTAATCGTTGAAGTCGAGAGCCCGCCAATAAAATTTTACATAATTTTTCATAACTAAATGGAGAGGCAATATAACCATACAGTTGTAAATTTAAAAAAGATTCAATGCAATAGGCATTTAGACCCAATGGCGCAGCAAGAATAATTTTTAGAAGGGGTGTGGCTTCTTTTAAGGCCTTTAAATTTGCTTTAAGATCGTCAAGAGCAATAGGATCGGCCGGATCAACAAACCATATCACAACAGCCTTTTTAAATGTCAATAAATCGTTTTTAATGTGATGACGGGTGGTTTGAATCAGCTCCACGTTTTCAAAGGCACATTGTTGTTGAATGCCGTCAAACAAGGGCTGGTAGACATCGACAAGAAGCAGCTGCGTTTCTTCGAGCCCATTCAACTGGCTTGCAGCAGGATCAAAGGAAAGAACTTTTATGGGAATTAAACAAGAAAGCGTGGTTCCTACATTGGGCTGACTTTTTAAAGAGATCGTGCCCCCCATCAATTGAGTCAGTTGTTTGCAGATATAGAGTCCCAATCCTGAACCATAAGAAAAGGGCAAATTGTTATGCTCGAACGCTTCAAACACCTGAATTTGTTTAGAAGGGTCAATGCCTGTCCCCGTATCGTGCACTTCAAAAAAAATTGAAGCCGTTTGAGAAGATGAACAAAATTTTTTTAAAGATACCTTACATAAAATTTCTCCTTTCTCAGTGAATTTAATCGCATTGTTAATTAAATTGACTAAAATCTGTTGAATGCGAATGCTGTCTCCACTGACAAGAGTGGGCAATTCTTTAGAGAGCACGAACGCAAAATGAAGCCCCTTTGAATGGGCTTGCGCTGGGAGCAAATCATTCAATTCTTCAATCATGCTTCTTAAATAAAAAGGCTGCTGATAGAGGCGCAGCTTTCCTGCAGCTTCATGGGCAGCGTCTAATAAATCTTTGGTCAACAATAATAAAACCTTTCCTGAACGCTCTATAATTTCTAATAATTCTAAATGCTGAGGCATCGTGCTTTCTTGAAGCAAATATTGCGTAAATCCAATGACATTATTTAATGGCGTGCGCAGTTCATGAGAGAGATGAAAAAGAAATTGAAAGCAGTTTTGGAGTTGCTGCTTTAAATGTTTATTTTTTTGAGCGCCCAACTCCTTTTGCTTTTCCAACAATATTCGTTCTTTTTCAAATTTTTTTTGCACGTTTTGAAGTTTTTTGAGATGCAATAATGCTTGAGAGCGCTCTCTTTCCAGCTGTTTTTGAATATTGAGGGTCATTGCACTCAACCACGGAAATTGGCTGGCTTGAGGTGACAGATGACATCCTGAAAAAACAAATGCTTCCAATTCTTTTTGAAGAGCTTTCTCTGATCGCATGTGTTCTTTTTTCTGAAGCCAGAAAAAAGCCACGATCAACGCGACCAAAAAAAAATTTAACCCAATGCTTGCTCGAGAGGGCGGGCTTTGTTGCAAAAAAAATTGGGCAAAATAAAGCACCACCCCACTGACAATGAACAATAAAACGGTGTGTTGTAAAAAAAATTTTTTCAACTTTTTAGTGTCCACTATTGATGCCTCCATACAATGAAGATGAAATGGCCACGCTTTTAACGCCGTAAACTCAAATTTTTGAAGATTTCATTGCGCGATTCAAAAAAGTTTATGGACATTGGGGACATGACTAGACTTGTTGGGATAAAGCGAACCAAGTAAACTAAGTCGTTCAATACCTTAAAAAATTTAAGTCATTATCTTAAACCTAAAAATTTAAACCTTTTTTGATCAGCAATCGTCTGCAAATATCCGGGCTTAAAATTTTCACTATAGGATATATTATAAATGAAAAAAAATGCCACATGTCGATTTATTTTTGTTTCGGGGGGCGTCGTTTCTTCAGTGGGTAAAGGCGTCGCTGCCGCCTCTATTGGAAAACTTCTAAAAGAAAATGGACAAAAAATTGGGATCTTAAAATTCGATCCTTATTTAAATGTTGATGCGGGGACAATGAGCCCCCATGAACATGGAGAGGTGTTTGTCACTGAAGATGGAGCAGAAACTGATCTGGATTTGGGCCATTATGAACGTTTTTTAAATGAACACTTGGATCAGCGCTACAGCGTGACGTCGGGGAAAATTTATAAAAAATTGATTGACCAGGAACGCCAAGGATCGTTTAATGGCCGCACAGTTCAAATTATTCCTCATGTCACTGAAGAAATTAAACGCCGCATTTGGTTGGCTGCTCACGACAAAGATGTGCTCATTGTCGAAATTGGAGGAACAGTCGGCGATATCGAAGCACTCTCTTTTTTAACGGCGGTGCAACAATTTTCAAGCGCTTTAGAACCTCACCGTCATCTGCATGTGCATCTGACCTGGTTGCCAGAAATTGCCCCCTCCACATTGCTCAAAACTAAGCCCACTCAACATTCTATTCGTGAGTTGAGATCGCTCGGCATTATGCCGGATTTATTGTTATGTCGTGCCAATCGCGCCTTAAGCCCCTCTGATAGAGAAAAGCTGCACATGAACTGCGGAATCTCTCCCTCTCAAATTTTATCCATGCCCACCATTGATTGGATCTATCGCCTGCCCACTATACTCTACGAAATGGGATTATTAACTACGCTATGTCAGCATTTTAAACTCCCGCAAAATGAAAAGATTTTAACGTCTTGGAATCAATGGATTGCTCTTCATGATCACTCCCTCTCACAATGCATTAAAATCGTGATGGTCACCAAATATTCTAGCACCACCGATGCCTATAAATCGTGTCAAGAAGCTTTGCAAAATTCTGGAATTTCACTGCATGCCAATGTGGTGGTGGATTATTTAGATGCCGAATGGCTGGAAAGCGCCCATTCAGAGGCATGGGAACGATTAAAGCAGGCCGATGGCATCTTAGTCCCTGGAGGATTCGGGCAACGGGGTATCTTAGGAAAAGTGAAAGCCATTCAATTTGCTCGGGAAAATAAAATTCCATTTTTTGGAATTTGCTTGGGAATGCAACTGACTCTCATTGAATTTTGTCAAAATGTTTTAGGAATCACTGCAGCCAATTCTACTGAATTCGATCCAAATACTTCATTTCCAATCATTAGTTTGGTCACTCAATGGAAAAATAAAAATGGAGATCATCAAATTCGCTCGTATGACGATAAATTAGGAGGCACGCTTCGGTTAGGCGCACAAATCTGTCGATTGCTGCCGGAAACAAAAATTTTAGAGGCCTACCAAGCCAATGAAATTTCAGAGCGGCACCGCCACCGTTATGAAATCAATCTGCCGCTTTTTGAAACTCTGCCCTCCAAGGGATTAAAAATCAGCGCCAGAAGTCAAGACAACCAATTGGCTGAAGCCGTGGAATTAGACGGTCATCCTTGGTTTGTAGCCTGTCAATATCATCCGGAATTCAAAGCAAAAACTGTTGAAGGGCATCCTTTATTTCTGGCATTTTTAAAAGCCGCACTTTCTTATCAACGCACGGATAAGACACTATAACGGCAGATCTGGAAGGTGATAAAACGATAAAAATTTCTCTAGATTTCTCTTTTCTTCGAAAGCTAGGATAAACACAATTATTCAGTTATCGAATCATTAAGGGAAATTTATGATTAAAATTACACACTTTAAAGGACGTGAAATTCTCGATTCTCGGGGGTTTCCAACTGTTGAAGCAGAAGTGCGGTTAAGTAACGGTTTCACTGGCCGAGCTTCTGTCCCTGCAGGCGCCTCTCGCGGAAAAAATGAAGCGGTCGAACTCGTTGATAATGAAGCCGATCGATATATTGGGCAAGGTAAAAAACAGGCCGTTCACTATATTGAAGGAGAATTGTTTGAATTGGTGCGCGACAGCGATCCATTGAATCAACTTGAATTCGATCGAATGTTATGTGCCGCTGATGGCCAACTCAATAAATCTCGATTGGGCGCCAATACTCTATTGGCCGTCTCTTTGGCAACAGCCAAAGCCGCTGCTAAAAGCCAAAATCTCTCTTTATATGAATATATTGCCAAATTGCATGGCCGCGAAATTGATGGTGAATATCTTTTACCTACTCCCATGATGAATCTTTTAAATGGAGGCGTGCATGCAGACAATGGCTTAGATGTTCAAGAGTTTTTAGTCATCCCCTGGGGAGCGTCTTCCTTCCATGAATCCCTGCGTTGGGGTGTAGAAATTTTTCAAGCCCTTAAAAATATCTTAAAACAAAAAAATCTCTCCACGACGGTTGGAGATGAGGGCGGATTTGCTCCTAAAATTCAATCCACAACACAAGCGCTTGATCTCCTTATGGATGCTGTAATTCAGTCAAGATATCCCTTAGGTCATGGCGTCAGCTTCGGATTAGATTGCGCTGCCTCCCAATGGAAAGGTACTGATGGACGATATCATTTAAAGTATGAAGGCAAATTATTGAACAATAAAGAGCTATTGGAACACTTTTCGCAGCTCTGTCAGCACTATCCTCTCTTATCCATTGAAGATGGATTTTCCGAAACAGATTGGGAAGGGTTTCAATTACAAACGCAACAATGGGGCAATCGCCTTCAAATTGTTGGAGACGATCTCTTTGTCACCCACCCCAATCTGCTCGCTCAAGGCATTCAATGCGGGGCTGCCAACGCTATATTGATTAAATTAAATCAAATTGGCACCCTAAGTGAAACCTTAACCACCATTCGTATGGCACAATTGGCCGGATACAATGTCATCATCTCTCATCGTTCTGGCGAAACGGAAGATACTTCTTTGGTTGATTTGGCCGTAGGAACAGGCGCCGGCCAAATTAAAACCGGCTCTCTTAGCCGAGGAGAACGGATTGCCAAATATAATCGCTTGCTTCGCATTGAAGAAGAGCTTGGAGCGCGCGCCCGCTTTGCCTCGTTAGAGCCCTTCCAAAAATTTTTTAGACCTTCGTCCCACCCATTTAAACAATAACGATCGGGTCTCAAGCTGCTCAAAAGAAGGCAAGAACCCTTATTGCCTTCTTTGCGAAGAAATCTCTCTCCTCGTTTCCCCCAATACCCTCTTTTTATATTTCTACAGATTCCCCATCGAGGGAAGATTCAATATCAGAAGAGGGCTCATCTAAGGCTTGCGACGTCGCTTCTAGCATCAAATATTTTTTATAATTCTTAAAAAGAGCCACTAAGGCATCTTTAAAAATTTCTTCTGATTCAACTAAGACGGCGCCATTTTTAGCAGAACACCATTGAACGCTGGTTTTATCTCCTAAATCGACAAACTGCAATAAATAGGTATCTGGCAACAGATCTAAGATCCAAAACCCTTCTTGCAACTCTTGCTCTGTTAATGCTTTATTGGGCGGAAGATAAGCGCAGCACATTTCAGCTTTTGTACGCTCTGCCGTTAGCGTCATATAGCATTTAGAGAGCAAATGAGGCATCAATTCCCAAGTAAATTCAAAGGGGGCGTCGATAATGAATTGAGGACGAAGTTGAACATCCAGATCTGCTTTGACATCTATCGTCTGACAATTTTTTAAAAATTCTTCCGCTTTTTTTTCTCTATGGATCTTTTCAAACTCTGCAAGAATATCATTGGCAAATAATTTCAATTGCCGCTCTCTTTGATAAGCAGAAGTTAAACTTCTCTCCAGGGGAAGCGTTTTTCCATTTTCTAAAACAATTTTTTCCTGAACCGGTTCATAAAGCGGTTGCTGATGCAACAGAGAAATTTTTAAATACGGCATTGGCCCTTTTTTCTTTAAATGAACCAAACTGACGCAATAACGCGCTTGGGTGCTCAAATGAGAAAATTCTTCATCCCAAATTTTCCAGCTGGTATAGAGCTTTGCCTCCCCTTTGGGTTCAAAATGCGATAATGCGATCTCTTTATTTTGAAGTGCATGAACGACTTGGTCCCAAATCTGCGTTGGCGTTAAAGCAAAGGTCGTTGGAAAACCAATATAAATGCTTTTTCCCGCTTGCTCTACAACCGGCAATCGATCGCCTTCAAGCAGATCCAAATCCGAAATAAAACGAATTAATGGCACTGGTGGCCGAATATCAATGCTTGATCCTACAATGCTCTCAACGTCCTGCGCTGCTTCGGGCAACGTTTCAGGGTTTAAAAAATTCTCCCATTCTTTTTTCTGACTTTCTGCAATGCTGACAGAAACCAACATTTGGGAAGAGGGGGAGGCTTCATCCACTATGACCGCATGATTGGTTTGACAAAACGCACTTGTTTTCGCAGCGCAGATTAACCCTGCCCCTGAAAATAACATGAAACAGGAAGTGATGAGCTTGGCTCCTCGATGCAGACAGCATTGTCGTTGCATAGTGGTGTCCTTCTTTCTAAAAATTGGAATATACAAAAAATTGATTATTATTGAGTATAACCAACTTCTTGAGGGAATCAAGTCTGAATTTTTTTAAAAATTAATTCTAGACGAAAAAGGGCAAAAGGTTTTACAGTAACTTTATCGTATGGAGATAAAGCACGCTAATTTTTTTTAATTTTTATTAAATGATTGAGAAAACAAATGAAATATGAATTGTTTTTTTCAATTTTTCTATTATTATAAAAATTTAAATGCGGATCTCATTCTATATCATGAAATTTCTCTAAAAATTTATAGGAAAATGATAGGTGCTCTATGAGCGATAAAGTTTTGTTTCATCCCTTAAAAGAAGGGTCAACATTTCCAATCTTTGAACTTCTTGACCAAGATAAAAAACTGAATTTTTTACCTGATTTAATTGAGGCAGGACTGGTCATCGCGTTTTTACCGAAATTGACAGCTGTCAGTAGCGTGCAAAAAATTTTAGAATTGACCAATGAACAGCCTTGGCTTAAAAAAAATCACATTGCGATTGTCGGGCTCTGTTCTGAAATACCTGAAAAATTACTTCGATTTTCTGAAGAATATTTCATCTCATTTCCGTTATTATTTGACGAAAATTCTAAAATTGCGAGGGCGGCAGGAGTGTTAACGCTCACAGAATTTTTGGGAAAAGAATTTTTATCTGTTTTACCCACATTCTTTTTTATCGATGAACGGGCAGTGATTCAGTCAGTGATTCACCCAGAATCAGAGTTTCCAAAACCTTGGTTTCAAAAAATCGTTGAATTGATTTCTCAAAATAAAAGACGTATGGCCTCCGATGCGTAGTCTTTTATGAATTAATTTTAAGGACTGCCGCATATTTTTTTATAAAAGCCGGGCCAATTCCCTCAACTTCAAGCAATTCCTCTATCGAAAGAAAAGGCCCATTTTTTATGCGATAATCCACAATCGCTCTGGCCTTTTTGAGACTTAGACCTTCAAGCGCCTCCATCAATTCTTCTACCGAGGCCACATTCAGATCAATGCATTGAAAAGAACACTCTTTATTCAGGGGTTGATCATGGCTAGAGTCTTCCCATTCCGCATTTAAAGAATAGGGCGGGGATGCCTCCGCTTCTTCGCTCTTTTTACCTTTAATCCATCCTTCCTGGGAATAAATCCCGCAATCGTCAATAGAATGGGTCCATAAGCATTTCAATAAATGCAATGAAGAAAAAATAGATAATCCCAAGCATAAGGTGGGCAATGAAATCGTCAATCGTCCGTGCAGGAGATCAATGATCAAGGTAGCGCTATAAGAAAAAATTTTTTTCAACCAATGGCACATCTTTTGCATACATCTTTCCTCTAAGCAGATAAAACCACGCTCTGATAGCGTGATGAAAGAATTGTATCCAAAAAATTCGATGGTAAAAATTTTTTTCAATAAATTTGTGAGAAATGGTTAAAAAAGAGCAAACAATGGTCACTCTTTTTTAATCCACTCCTCTTTTCAAAGGCCAGCAAAGAAAAATGCTTTGAACGTTTTGAATAAACATTTCATTTGATTAATAAAGTTGAGAGATTTTTTCTTCCAAATCCTTTAAAGATTTTTCTAAAATGCCCAAATCCTCTTTTTCTGGAAGTAACGAATAGCTCAACAAATAATAATCTAAAAATTCTGGTTGGTTCGTTTTTGCTTGTTCTAACAGCGCTTTTCTAGTTTTAATTTCTGTATCCGCTTCTTCCGTTTGAGAAATTTCTGAAAAAGTTTTGGGAAGTTTCGTTCGCCTAGAATAACGCAGCAATTGCCAAGAGCCTTCATTATCATATTCTGGAGGTAAAAGGGCATAGATGGGCGTATCCATTCGAGGAGGTGGCAAAACAGATAAAATCCAAGACAATTTTTGGAGAGCATCTGAAGAATGAGGGCGGTACTTATCCTTTTTACTTTCCGAAATTTGCAAAGCAATTGGTCTTACTTCAATCTTTTGCTCTTCTCCGAAATCTAAATCATCAGAAATAGCTTCCAGGGGATTCGATTCTAACTCTGACGTGTTGCTGAAGCTTTCTTGATTCAAGATCTTAACCACTTTTTTCAAAATTTCGCGTTCAACAATGTCCTTACTTTCTTCCGCTTTTAAAATTCGTGCAATTGATTCTTTGACTTCAATGACAGGGATAATTTTTCCCATATTAAAATGAGATAATTCACAGACCAAAAGATTATGCCCCGGCTTTTTAATGCAGCCATACCGAACTAAATTACTATCAAATTCCCCATCTTCTTTCAAGGGGGAAGCAGAAAGCGCTTGTAAGGTTTTTTCATTCATCCCCAAGCGTTTAAGGTTGATATTCAGAACATGGAGCGGAATTTTTTTAGCAGCTGTTTTCCATTTTTGCTTAAAACCATATTTGGTGAATAGCTCGTTCAATTTGGTTTTAAGCTCAATGCCTTCTAGCGGCAAAGAGTGTCGCAAATCTTGACTCAACTCATCCTCAAATTTCTTTTTTGCACTTTCAAAGTGATGCATTGCCACTAAAGGGCGAGCTTGGGCAAACGTTAATTTCTTTTCAGGAATCTCAAAAAGAAACTCAACAGCATAAAGATGCCCATTGTAAAAGACCCCTTCAATCAACTCTCTTGGCTTAAGCTGAAAAAGGCGCTGTGCAAAATCAGATGGCAAATCCTTCCATGCACAAATATCGATGGATGGCTTTAAACGATAAAAATCTTTTTTAGATAAGGGATCCTTTTTTTGAAATTGGGTAGATTGCCTGCCCTGAGCATCTTCAACTTTGACATATCGAAAACAGCGCTGCGCAGGCCGAACAAACAGTTCTGGATGCTCTCGAAAAAACTCTTTCAATTCCGTGTCGGTGGGTTCTTCTTTCGGACGATATTGATCGAAACTCCACTCTAAATATCGCCAACGACAAAACGTGGGCGTGCGATAATTTCCATCAATATTGCGCGTATAATATTGAGAAATCTCCTCTTCGGAGATCTGAGGCAATTCTAAAAAATTTGGAGGAAGATTCAGCTTGGCTATCTGAACATACATGATTCCTGTTTCAAAATCCGTTTCCCAAGGGAGAATAAATTCATTATCTGCAATGGCATTTTCTAAAAGCCGACTCAAACCAATTTGCTCAGCAGTTGCTCTGAATCGAGATTTCAGATTTAAATTTTTATTTTTTTGTTGCGTCCTTGCCAGTTGCGTTTCTTCTAAATTTTCTTTGACTAACGGGGCCAATTTAGAGGCTTGAATGAGCTCAACTTCACGATCTGTTAAGGCAAATTTTAATTTTTTGGCTTCTTCAGCTTTAATGGCTTGGCTCACGGTTGTCGCGTAAGCTTGCTGTTGAACCGCACCATACTCTTTTTTTTCTAGAGGATTGAGTGTATTGGCTTCGTACAAATCTGCTTTAGCAAGCTCTACATCAACCAGCCACTCGCTAATCGATTTTTTTATTCCCACAACATTAAAAGGTCGTTTTAGGCTCCAAAACTGAATTAATGTGACAATAAAGTTAAGCATAAAGCAAATGGCGAAAACAAACGCTAAAACGCGCTTGCCATCCTCTCGCTTTTGATGCGTTGAAGGGGAAGTGGGCATTTCTATCATAAGATACCTTTCAAAATCAGTCATTGAATGGACAGAGACGGGATGAACTAAAAATTTTCGAATTTTTAGCTCATATTAGCAAACATTTAGCTCAGAGGATACTGTTTGTCCAAAAGCAATCACCGTTAAAATAGGCCGAAGCCATCATTATCAAGAATGATAGAGAAAGAAATTTATAAAAATTTTGCAAAACAATAAAGACGTATTAGCGCTTCTCTGAACCATCCGCCCTAATACGCCTTATTTATTGACATCAATTCTGTCAGAGCCTTTCAATCTCCCTATTTTTAAACAAATTCTTAAAACGCTAAAGAATTTGAGAAAGATTGCTGCGATAAAATCGAGATTGAAAGAGCCTGAGCATTAATTAATGCTCTCTTTCAGCTTTCGTCCTGCCCTAAAAGCGGGGACTTTGGCTGCTTTAATATGTACAGGCAACTTCGTTTTGGGGTTAATCCCCGTACGCGCTGCTCGTTTTCGGACCCCAAATGTTCCAAAACCGATCAATGAAACCCGGACATTTTTTTTCAAAGAATTTGAAATTGTGGTTAAGATTGCTTCCAAAGCCCGCCCTGTGGCAGCCTTTGACATTCCGGTCACTCCGGAAACTTTTTCTATTAGTTCAGTTTTGTTCATACATTTTCCTTGCAATAACAAATCAAGTGAAGCAAAACTTCACTCATCACAGCAATCTTTGAAGAAGATCGCTACTGTAGAGTTTAGAAGCTTCTTTTCAGGGGTCAAGTTCAAATGATTCATTGTTCTTTAAAAATTTTTATTCATTAAAACTTTTTTTATCGAATAAAAGTAGAAAAACCGATCAATCCATTTATTTTTAATTTTTTTTGGAGAATATTTTCATGACTTATTGATTTTTATAAAAAAAATTTTTTTATTTTTTTTTATTTTTTTCTCACTCTTCTCAGCAGTCCCACCCTTGCTAAGGGGAAGGGGTTAAAAATACGTCTGCAAAAAATTTTTCACACTTCTCTGATCAATGAGGAATCCATGGTAAAAAATATTGAAAATACTCCTTCATCTCCAAAACGGCTGCCTTTAAAAAAACCATCGTTGACTCGAGGCTCAATTTCAAAAAGCTCACCTTATAAAAAAGTGAATGAACATGAGCCAGAGCACGCTCTAAATTTAGAGGTGAATCGAACATTGCTTCATCCCAATGAAGAACTGACGCCGTCGATAGAGAGCGCCTCTTCACAAAAGGGGTGGGTTCACGATAACAACCCATTGGTATGGCAGCGCGGGTTACCCTCTGAAAATTCAGCAAACCTCATCACCATTGGAGAGGATAATTCTGAATTTAAAAGCGTCAATGGGGATGATTGCGATTTGCTTTCTGCACATTCAGAAGACCCCTTTGCCATTTTTGACAAGATCACGGAAGAAAATCGTCTTCGAGCTCAGCAACATGGGGAAGATAATTCTGAATTTAAAAGCGTCCATGAGTTTGATTCTGATTCTAAAAGCACTATTTGGGATGATGCTGACTCCCAAAGTGCCCTATCAGACGAAGAATGGTCTGAAACTCAATCACTCTTCACGCAAAATTTTCACGATGTCAATGTCATTGGAAGCAATCCGACCTCCTCTTTCAGCCAAGCTTGCACGCAACTTTGCCAAACCTCTGCAAAAGATGCGTTGAACGCTTCTACGGCTTCTCTATTTCCAAGCACTAGCCCCACCCCTTCCCACAATGCATTCCGCCCGTTCAGGCCTTCTCCGCTTCAAGGCGCCAACTCAATCACTCCTCAAAATGCATCGAACGCTGCCACAGATTCTCAATCTCAAGGTACCAGCCCTATCTCTCACCATAATGCATTCCGATCGTTCAGGCCTTCTCCACTTCAAGGCACCCACTCAATCACTCCTCATAATGCATCGAACGCTGCCACAGATTCGCAATCTCAAGGCGCCGACCCCATTCCTCCCCATAATGCATTTCGCCCGTTCAAGCCTTCTCCGCTTCAAGGCAACGACGCACTCACTTCACATCATGGATTGAACTCTTCTACGGCTTCTTCGTCTCAAAGCGCTCACCCGATTATTCCAGATCATGCATTAAGCACTTCTACAGCTTCTCCATCTCAAGACAGCATTCCCATCACTCCAGATAATAAGGCTTTCTCATTTTCTCCTAAAACTTGTGAACAAACGATTCACTACCTCCTTGAAGAAATTTTTTCTGGCCTAAAAAGTGGCGTCAACACAATGGGAAAATCAGCAGAGCTCGTTGCTCCAACAGCCATCACCCGGCCAGTGACCATGATCTCTCAGGGCCTGCTGGAATTGAGTCATCAAACGCTTCGTTACACGACCACCGCTGGCGTCTATGGCGGTCATTTTTTTGTGACTCAAGCGCTTCCTTGGGTCGGACAAACATCCCGAGGATTAGCCGATCGCGCTGGATTAAATGCTCAATTGATTCAACGCATTCATGAACGCACTCAACGCGCCTTAGATGCCTCCCCAATGCTTCAAAATTTGGCGCAACGCGGAGAAACATGTGCCAACTATGCCTCCAGCCTTAAAAATTTTTCTATGAATTTTTTGGGGGTATTAACCGGAAAAACAGGGGAATTGATTTCTAAATTAAAGCCTTCTCCGAATCAATAACGCATTAAAAAAATTTTCTTGATTGAATGGCCTTGATTGAATGGCTAAATTAAAGAGTGATTTGCAAATGAGCAAATGGATTGAAAAAGATTATTCGCCCTCATCCAGCCGAGCCTTAGTTCAACGCGCCAGTCAGAAGAGCGCGATGGGATTGAAGTCTACTCAAAAGCGACGAGGGAAACGCTTTATCTCCCAGCTGCCTACTTCAGGCGATCTCAAAGCATTATCGTTAAATTCTCCACCGCCTTTATTTGAACAGTCTCCTGAGCCTCTGTTAAAGGCTGGAGCAACATTTAATTGGGAAGCCCTTGCAGAACCTGAAAGCAGCGCTTCAAAGCATTCTGAGGCCATACACACGTCTTCTGATGTTTCATTTGGCTCTAACCAAATAGATCCGACACAACTCCATCAATGGGTCAAGCGTTCCTATACCCACTTAAATGGATGCCAAGAACTTTTAAAAGAAAAAAAAGTGCCTTTAATTGAAATGGATCATATTTGGGCAGACGTTTGCAAAAATAATTCTTCAGATGAAAGCCTTCAGTTTCTCAACACGCTCTACCGGACAGGGCAACTGAACTCATCGGAAGCTTACTTTTTTTACACTCAAAATCAAACCCGACGCCAGCTGAATTTATCTTCCTTATCCACAATTCCGCCGAGCACTTCTTCCCATGATCCCATTTCAACAGGCCCTTCTTGGAGCGAAAAGATTTCTGGATTTGGGGCTTTAATTTCTTTTACTGGTCTTTTAGCCCATGCTTATCGCGGCGCTACAAATTTTTATGGAAAAGTACCCGATTGGTTAAAACGCCCTGAAATTTTTTTAGCTTCGTTTGAATCGCGGTATCGAGAACTCCTCAATGGATTACATTTTAGTGTGCGATTGCCCCTTGAAACCCTTTGGTCTCCTCGCGCCATGAGCGTGCAAGAAAGTTCCCATTGGTTCAATTGCTTTTCAGGTCCCACCAGCTCCTCAAAAGAGATGATCGCCAGTTGGGCGCAAGTACCTGTGGTTCAAAAAATTCAGTCCGTTGGAGCAATTTCAGGCTCTATCTTATCGACTCTTGGAGCAGCATGGGGAATCTTTTGCTCTGCTGTTTCAGGAAAAATTGGAGAAATTGCTGAAAACCATGGTGAAAAAGTGTTTGAGTGGGGAGAGAAAGTCTATTCCCAATGGAGCACTTCTCCCTCGCAGCCCGTAAAGAGCGCGCCCCTAATAAACGCCTCGCCTGCTTTATCTCATCCAAACGCTCTTTCCCCTGCAATGGCGATGAATATCGGCGTTAATCACTTTCATACAATGATAGAAAAATTTCCGCCGGCACTAAATTTTCCTTCCAGTACCTCATTTTTTAATATGAAAAAATGAAATAATTCTAGGAATCACTCAACAATGAAGGTCTTCTCCGAAAATAAACGGATCAAACACGCTCTCCGGCCCCATTCCTCACGTCCACAATCTCGAAAAAAAGTCCTAGCTGCCATCCCTCGGAAATTCGAAGTGGTTAAAAATTTAGAGGCTTTCAGTCCAATCACTGCAGGATTATTTTCAGAAAATAATCCTTTTTATTCCAATCACGCCTTAAAAGCAGAAAATTCTGACACGTCATTTCAGTGGCAAGTGGAAAATAAACCTCTTCAAGAAGATCAGGAGAGAAGCAATCCGAAAGATCGCTTGCCTAACCGCATGCTCAACGCTTCCTCTCCGCTTGACCCCTCTTTAAACTCAACTGAGGACAAGTCTCTAAAATCGGTAACGCAACAATGGTTAAACAGCTCAAGCGCATTAAAACAACAAGAATTTTTAATGCCTGAAAAACTGATCGCCATCACTCCAAATCTCTCAAAATATTCTCTTGAAAGGGCGAGACAAAACAGTCAAAAAATTTTAACGGCGCTCATTGCCAATCAGCCCGAGGGGAAAAAATTTGTAGAAACAAGGGACACAACGCCATGGAACCCCCTGGAAGGTTATGCCCGATATGCCGCCAAAAACTCACTGCAATTACCCGACAATGCAAGCGCGCTGGAAACCAATGAATCGCTTTCATCGACTGATCCCTTATTTCACGAAAATTTTTGGAAAATGCTCAGTGGACTCAGCCAGTTTGGAAGCCGAACCATTGCTCAAACTGCTCCCACCGTCGGAGGATTTCTTTCGGGAGGGATAGGCGCCCTTTATGGCTTAGGCGTGGTTTATGCCACCTCCTTTTTAAATGGAATGCTTCAAGCCTATCTGAAACGCCGCTTGGACTCTGGCCCCATCCATGAAACGCTTGCGCCAGTAGAGCATTTGCTCAATCAACCCAGCACTGCTGCTCTCAATCCCCCTTTAGAGGCCAATGCGCAAGCCTGCCAGTGGGCGCTGCAAAATCAGACCAATCAACAGCTGTTGACGGCTTTACAAACCAATGCCATGCAGTCTTTTATTCCAGAATGTTTAAAAGTGTTTGATAAAAAAATTGAATTGAAATCGCGTGTCTAGAAAACATGCCAAAAGGAGAAAACAACTATGAACAAGCCCATCGATATTTCTCATCCTCGAGTCCTCACCTATATCCGAGGCGGAGGAAATATATCTGAAAAAAAGCTCCTTTTAGGATATAAATTTCAACAGGTATCCTCTCACCTTTATGGAAAAATCTTGGAATCGAGTAAAAAAATAAACTTTTTTTCACCTTTCCCTGAAAAAAAGATTGCAGAAAAATCTTTAAATTATTGGACGCCGATTACAGAGCCCGATGATCACCCTCCATTGAAGAAAAGTAACAGCGCTCCAACGCTTTGGACATGGTCAAGCCCTAATATGGATAAGATAACGCCAGAGCCTTTTCCCCTAAAACCCCCGATGCGCTCTTCCCCTTCTCTTTCTTCTCTCTCCACCAGCAATGGAGAAGAATCAGACGATAGAGAAGCGCGTTCTTTGGAGCAAGAACAGCCTGCGCTCAACGATCCCTGGCCCAATCCTTTTATTGCTCCCGAAGATAATACGCTATTTAACAAATTTCCTATCCTTTCTTCTCCCATCGATCTGGAGACCAACGCTTTACATCCCAATGAAAAAAAAGGCACAGTCAATGCTTTCCAAAATTTACGAGAAAATGACAACAAGACCGAAGACGTTTTGTCGAATGTTTCCGTACACTCGAAAAAGAAACAAAAGGTTCGAAAAAATTTCTCTAAAAAAAGAAAGTTAGAGCCTTTTTATCGTCGATCAATCACCGTTGCTTCTACTGCCTCAAACAGACATGTTGAAGGAAAAAAAGAGAAATTGATCGATCAATCGAATGCATTGACAACGCGTCATGCTGGAGAAAAAACAACGTCTTTGGTTGAACTCACCCCTGCACATCTTAAACAGCAATTGGCCAATCTAGGCGAAACGCCATTTATCAAAAAATGCTCCACGCCTGTAAGTAATGCAAAAAATGCTGAAACTGAACCGCTAAATACACATCAAGTGGAGAAACTTTTTCTAAAAAAATTAGAGCTAACAGCGAAAGAGGATCGCGCAGCGGCCTATCTCTTTCATCAAATTCGTCACGGACAATTATCACCTGCTCAAGCGTTCAACGCTTATGCGGCAGCGCAATGGCTCAGCTCCAAAGAAAACAGTGCTTCTCTCTTGGAAAAAGGATATTTCTCTGCCTTAAAACAAACGTTTAATCCCACTTTATCTCATCGCTTGATGCAATCTTTAGAAACTGTCATGAAATGGACCGCGAATTCTTCTAAAACATTTGATTTTTTAGCGACAGCACTCGGAGGGGGCGTAGGTGCATTGACAGCAGCCAGTCTGTCATTGGGAAACCCTCTAGCTATTGCCACGGGAGCAATTGCCGGAGGCGGGGTAGGAAAAACGCTCAGTTATCTTTCAAAAAATATTGTCTGTCAAATTCAGAATGCTTTGCAAGCGCGCCTTGCTCTTTCTGCAACGCAAGGGCCCGCATCTGACGATAAGCTGCAATGGATTAAAGAGATCACGCAGATGTCAAAAACGCTCTCGCCAACCAGCGTTTTTAGCGCGGAGCCCTCCGCTCAAGCTTGGGCTAAAGAACATTTGCAGAATGCGCAACTTTTAAATTATCTTGAAAAAGAAATTCCAAATTATTGCCATTCTCTTTCCGAAATTTCACTGCCCAAACGAAGATAAGCGGCCCCAGAAAAATGATGGGCTCCTGCGCACGCTGGCTTTAAGAATGAAATTCTGAACCATTGAGCGCGGGATCATTTTCAGGGTTCCGATCAATCTTATCGACTGAAATCGCTTGGTTGGGAAGAACCATGCGTTCAGTAATGATCAGCGAGCCTTGAGGCCGCTCAGAGGGCAATTCATACATTAAATCTAAAAGCAATCGCTCTAAAATGGTTCGAAGTCCGCGAGCGCCTGTTTTTTTCGTATCCACCTGCCGGGCAATGGCCTTTAAAGCATCGCTGTCAAAAGAAAGATCTAACGCGCTCAATTTAAAAAGAGACTGATATTGCTTAATGAGCGCATCCTTAGGTTGTGTCAAAATCGCCACCAAATCGCTTTCGCTTAATGGATTTAAAGTCGCCAAAATGGGCAGTCGGCCGATAAACTCTGGGATAAACCCAAATTGAAGCAGATCATCATGCGTGACATGTTTTAAAAAATTTTCCTCTTTTGGAGCAGCTCTCATGGAGGCATTGACAGAAAATCCGATAAAATTGTCTTTTTTCAGACGCTGTTCAATAATTTTTTCCAAACCTTCAAACGAGCCGGCACAAATAAACAAAATATTGGCCGTATTGACTTGAAGAAATTCTTGCTCTGGATGTTTGCGCTTTCCTTTTTGAGGCACCGACGTCACGGTGCCTTCAATTAACTTGAGCAGAGCTTGCTGCACACCCTCTCCAGAAACATCTCGCGTAATTGACCGATTTTCACTTCTTCGAGCAATTTTATCAATTTCATCAATAAAAATAATGCCCCGTTCAGCAGCAGAAATGTCATAATCACACGTCTGCAGCAATCGTTGAATCATCGTTTCAACATCTTCGCCCACATACCCCGCTTCTGTTAAAGAAGTGGCATCTGCAATAGCAAAAGGGACCTCTAGCTTTTTGGCTAAACTTTGAGCTAAAAGCGTTTTTCCTGTGCCGGTGGGGCCAATCAGCAAAACATTGCTTTTTCCCAAAGCCATTTCATTGTTGTCGTCATTTTTGGTTTCCAGAGCTTTCAATCGCGCATAATGGTTGTACACCGCAACAGACAGTACTTTTTTACACTCGTTTTGCCCAACGATATATTCATCCAAAAAATTCTTAATTTCCTTGGGTTTCGGCAAATGCTCGGGAAGCTGAAAAGCGCGAGAAGAACTGGCCGAATTTTTTCTAAGATCGAGAATATGATAAAGCACTTCCAAGCACCGATCGCAAATGGCTGCATTTTCATTTCCAATTAACTGCAATACTTGAGTGCGTGGCCGTGAACAAAAGGCACAAGCTTCATTTGGCTGCATGGGGTAATGATCCTTAAAAATAACTATTAAAGGGGATATAAAATGTTTGCGCTCAACACCTGATGTTATCTCTCTTCACTGAGCAATATATTTTACGAAAGTTTTCCTTTTCTCGGAAGTTCAAGGTGACGTTGAATCACTTCATCAATTAAACCATATGCTTGCGCTTCTTGAGCGGTTAAAAAATTATCACGATCGCTGTCTTGAGTGATTTTTTCTATCGTTTGCCCGCAATGACGCGCTAAAATCTCGTTGAGACGCATCTTGAGGTTTAAAATTTCTTGCGCATGAATGGCAATATCTGAAGCTTGTCCATTGAATCCTCCTAAAGGCTGATGAATCATAACCCGAGAATTGGGAAGGCAAAATCTCTTTTTATCTGCACCCGCGGCCAATAAAAATGCGGCCATAGAACACGCTTGTCCCATACATAACGTTTGAACATCGGGACGAATAAATTGCATAGTGTCATAAATCGCCAATCCAGCAGAAATCACCCCTCCAGGAGAATTGATATACAGGCAAATATCTTTTTCCGGCGCTTCTGCTTCTAAAAGAAGCAACTGGGCAATAACAATATTTGCCATATAATCGTCAATGGGCCCACATAAAAAAATAATGCGTTCTTTTAACAAACGAGAATAAATGTCAAAAGCGCGCTCCCCTTTAGACGTTTGTTCAATCACCATTGGCAAAAAATGGCTGCTTGAAGGCTCCAAAGCCGCTTGGGAAGAAACAGTCGATCTCATTTGAGATGTGAAATTAAGCATACGATGTCCTCATATCAAATAGGTTTCACAATGGAAAAATTAATCACTTTTTTTAACCGCAGAAGATGCTTTCAGATTCTTTTGCGATTTGGATGCTCGTTTCGTCGGAGGATTCGCCGCATTTTCTTCCAAAACTGGTGCACCCTCTTCTCGGCTGGAGCGTGTGGTCGCACGTTTGCGAGGTTTTTTGGACACTTTGCTTGGCGCACTTTCCTCTGCCAGAGACGATTCATCGGGTGCTCTACTTTGGCTTAATGACTCATTCTGAGCGCTTTCTCCCAATAACTCCTGAAGGTTTACATGCTCAGGCAATTTGCCCGTTTTAGCATAGATTAAAAACTCTTCAAAATTAATTTCCGGCTCGATACAACGACTGTGGGCTTCACACAATTGAATTATTTTTTCTTCGAGAACATATTGATGCATCATCGAAATATAAGTCTGCTTCGCATCTTTATGCAAATGAAGGGAAAAACCTCGTTGTTTCATTGCTAATTCCGATTGATGAACTAATCCGTTAATTTCTTTTGAGGAAATATGGATGTTGTAACGCGCGCAGAGAGCACTTAAAATCACATTCGGCAACGCTTTATTGCAGACTTCTTTTGCCGCTTGCCGTTGGCTTTCAGACCACTCCTGAGCCGGTTTTGAAAGAAGCGCTTTCCGATCATCGACGGTTAAAGGCAACGCAATGCGATTGAGCGCTAGAGCGAAAAAGTTTTTAGGGATACTGATATCCGCATATTCTTTTTTCAAAAATTCAAACAACGCTTGTTTCAGTTTATGTCGGCGAAAAATGGCAATTTGAAAGCGCGTCTGTTCCAATAAAAAGTTGGTAAAAGAATCTTTATCTTCAAAAGAACATCCCAATTTTTTGAATTCCTTTGGACTCAATTCTTCGATAATGGGCGTTTGAATCTCTTCTACCCTCACCTCAACAGGAATCGAATGGTTGTCAATCTTTAAAAATGTTTTTCGAGACTCCCCTTGTTTTAACCCTAAAAATAAGGAAAAATCCAATTGATCTGAACGGATTTCTTCACTCTCTTGAGAAAGCGTTCCAATCAAGGTTGGTTCAAAAAGACCGATCAGGCTATTTTCTTTCGGCACAATGCAACTGTGCATTTTAGAAAGCCATTGCTGCACTAGCCCAAAATAAAGCGCTTGCGGTTCAGATGAAGACTCTTTCTGAGCAGCCAATGCCATAGAAAATGTGACATGATCGTGAGGCGCAACAGCATTTTGGGATTTTTCATAACGCGAGGCGCGGGCATACAAAAAATCTTGATGCAAAATATCGATGATCTTATCAGAAACCTGAGTCGTCGGAAGGATAAAGGTTTGTCCCGCAAGTTTTTTAATTTTCACTGACGGAAACTCTTCAAATTCAAAATCAAATTGGTGTAATTTTGTTTCAGCATTGTGCGTCAACGCGGAAACAATCTTAGGAGAAGAAGCAAGCAAAGGTTTTTTTTCTTCTAAATATTGATAAATTGTGGCCTCAATGGTTGCATTTAAAGCATCTTTTTGAAGAGCATTGCGATAGCGGGCCTCTACCATCTCTAATGGTGCTTTTCCCACTCTAAATCCTTCAAATTTTGCAGATTTCGCCTTTTTTTGAAGACACATCAAATAATGCTGTTGATACGTCTCCGAAGTAAATGTCAAAGTGACTCGGGTCGTCATTTCTCCGACATGATTCGGAAGGAGAGAAATTTGAGAGTCGTCTAACTGTTCTGCTGTTGTTGCCATAAAAATGCTCCATTCTATTTATACTTGTTTAATCATTCAATCCACCAAACATCCAGTGAGGGGGCGATTTAAACATCGTCTTCAGTGAAAAATCGAATAACAGGTTCGATGCGTCCTTTTTTGATATCTTCTAAAGTATAAAGCAGACTTTTCAAATCGTCGAGCCACTCGGGCCAATTAAAATCAGTCGAGGACAGAAAGGCAAAGAATTTACTCTTGCTGATTCACAAGAGCCTATTTTAGAGGGATTGGAGAAAGCGCAAACAACATCAATGCTAGAAATACCCACAATGCAGATAAATCGCATGAAAGAGTGGTGGAGCCAACCGGGATCGAACCGATGACCTCTTGCATGCCATGCAAGCGCTCTACCAGCTGAGCTATGGCCCCTCACCATTAAAAACATAAAACCGGCTCCAGTTTTACACAGTTTAAAGGTTTTGTCAATTGCGTTTTCGGCCCTGCTCTCTCTATTTTAGAGCGTTGATTTCCAAATCAAGATTAAATAGGCGTTTTCTATAAAATTTCAGCTCTTCAATAGAAAGGCGAATGTCTAAAAGGGCTTGATGGGGATGAGATTTTTTAAATTCTTTTAAAATTTCCGGCTTCCAGCGGCATGCCAATTCCTTTAGCGTACTGACATCAATGCATCGATAATGAAAATAATTTTGCAATTGCGGCATATAACGCGCTAAAAACCGACGATCATGAAAGACTGTACTGCCGCAAGCAGGAGAAACGCCTTCAGGAACCCATTCCTTTAAAAAGGCTAAAGTGTCCCGCTCGACTTCCCACTCTGTTTCTGTGGCTGCTTGAACTCGCGCCCATAATCCTGTTTTGTTATGAGTTTTTTGACACCATGGATTCATTTTCTGAAAAAGAGCTTGCGGTTGATAAATAACTTTTGGTCCAAATTCCGATAAAATCTCTAAATTTTGATCGGTAATTAAAATCGCAAGTTCTAAAATGCGATCGGTTTCTGGGTCAAGCCCAGTCATTTCTAAATCGATCCAAATCAATCGATTGGAGTCAGGCGCATGCATATGACGATCCTATAAGCTCGAGGAATTAAAAAGAAAAGATCATGATCTTATTCTTAAAATCCTGCCCCATAAGAAAAAATTATTCAAGGGCTGACGCCTGTTTGCCCCGAAAGATGTTGTAAAATAGTTTGATATGCCAAGAGCGGATCGTCCATGGGCAATAAAGTTGTAGGAGAAGACCAGCTGCGAAGCCAGGTCAATTGACGTTTTGCAAACGCTCCAATGGCGGCAATGGCTTTTTTAAATGCCTCCTCTTTGGAATCAAGCCCTAAGCAATGATCCCACAACTGGCGATATCCCAAAGAACGAATGGCAGGTTTATTTAAACTCAGCCGGTTATCTTTAAAAAGCTGTTCAACTTCTTCAACAAATCCTTGCTCGACCATTTCATAAAATCGAGTATGGATCTTCATTTTTAATTGCTCCAAGCTTTTGGGAACCAAAGCAAATGCATGAAAATTGGGATAACCATTTAACTGCAATCGAGTTGTTCGGTGGTGCAATAATGCGCTCATAGGTTGATGCGTTAAATGAAAAATTTCCAATGCTCGAAAAATTCGGTGCGTATCATGGGGATGGATCTGGCTGGCGCGCTGTGGATCGAGCCCCTTCAATCGTTCATAAAGGGCATTCAACCCCCAGCGATCTTTTTCTTGGAGCAGTTGCGCTCTAAACGCTTCTGAACCTTGAGGAAGAGGAGAAAATCCTTCGATCAATCCTTTAAAATATAGAAAAGTTCCACCCACTAAAACCAAAGGAATGCCGCATTGCACTTTACGTTGAATGACTGCCGAAGCCGCCTCAACAAAATCATTGACGGTATAGACGTCCCAAGGAAAAACACAATCCAATAGATGATGAGGGATCTCTGCTTGCTGCTGTCGCGTGGGTTTTGCGCTGCCAATATCCAGCATTTTGTAAACAGCGACGGCATCCACAGAAATAATTTCCGCCTTTAATTGTTGAGCAATTTTAAAGGCTAACGACGATTTTCCACTGGCGGTGGGGCCCATAATCGCAATCACAGGGGGCGGAGAATCTTGAACCGCCGCGCTTAATGACGCTTTTTGTCCTCTGCGACGCAAACATTCGCACTCAAAAGGAGTCACTGCTTTAATCCTCTCAAAAATTTAACTCTCTTATGGATTCAACCACGCTTTTAAAGAAAATGAAGAACGCTCTCGATAAAGTTTTAACGCCTCTGCCTCTGGCAATGCTAAAGTTTGAAACGCGCTTATCCATTGACGCAGATCGCTTTCATTCGTCGGAATTAAGTGGTCTAAAAAGGGCTCCAACGCTTTCTGCCATCCCCAAAATGTGCCATCCTCTTTTGAGAAGGCCACGCTTAAAAAAGTCATCCATTGCTCAGGCCAGGCAATCTCTTTTAAGACCTGAGGCACTTCAAGTAATAAAATTTGAGGATCGTGAAAACTCACTCTAAATCCCCATATCGATGCGTTTTTTTCAAAACTGTTTCTTAAAAATTCGGGGAGCTCTAGCAAACAGGGCACATCAAGGGGGGTTGAATTGCCCGATGAAAGCGCTTGAATGAGCGCGCAGCGCATCAATGTGCTTAATTTGTAAGCATGCAACATCTCCTGCGTTCGAAAAAGCAAAAAGGTGTGGTGGTAACAGCCTAAAAATTCTCCCAACTCCAGCGTCTGTGGAAGGGAAGAGGGCAAATCAGATAAAATTTCACTTTCTTTCGATAAATCTGAGCGCGGTAAAAGAGCAGGCTCTGTTTTAAAAAAATGGGCCGATATCTCCGCTGGTGAAATGAATGAATCCTTGAGTACCTTCCCTTCGCCGCTTTCGCTCAGCGCTGCTTCGCATTCCAATGCGCTTGGCTGGAATGGAGCGGAGGGAAGGGGCGGTGAAGAGAAAGAAGGCTCTGCACATTTTATCGTCTCAGGGGCAGCATGTGCGCCACGAATTAAAGCGCATCGCACTGCAGAAAATAAGGCATGATGCACTTTCAGTGGCTCTCGAAAACGCACTTCTTCTTTTGCTGGATGAACATTCACGTCCACTTCAGCAGCAGGCAAATTCACAAAAAAAACAAAGGAATAATCATCCGCCAGTCTCAATGAATGCTCTTGATCGCTTTGCGTCTCTAAGATAGCTGTTCGAAGCGCTTGCTGAAGCATTAAATTTTTCACGGCACGCCCATTCACAAAAAATAGACGGCGCTGGGGCACTAAAGCAGGAATGATCCACCCGAAAATTTGAACTTTTTCCAGCGCTTCTCTCTCCTCATTTGACACAGAATGGACTTGATGGTCTTGGAGTTTAAAGATCTGACGCAAGCGAGAAAAGTATCGATTTTCTTCAGTAGACGTCACTTTAGGAACATGTAACCCAATGCGGTGGTCATTTTTGATTAAAAATTCTACATCAGGATGCGTTAAAGCCATCGCCTCACAAATCGCTAAGATAGCAGACCATTCTGTTTTAGGAGAACGTAAAAACTGACGGCGAACGGGGACATTAAAAAAAAGATCGCGCGCTTCAATACTCGTTCCTTGTGGATGGGCTGCAGCAGAGACGGCAGAGAGCTTTCCCTCTCGAGCGGTAATCGTATGGCCGCAAGAGGAATGAGAGACTTTAGAAGTGATTTGCAGCTCAGAGACCGCCGCCAAACTTGCCAACGCTTCCCCTCTAAATCCAAAACTTTTTAAAGAATGGAGATCTTCAAACGCCTGTAATTTACTTGTGGCATGAGGAGCCAATGCCAACGGCAAATCTTCGGCTGCAATGCCTTCTCCATTGTCTCGCACGCGAATTAAATCCAATCCTGACCGGATTACAGTCAACTCGATAAGGGAGGATTTTGCGTCTAAACTGTTCTCTAGAAGCTCTTTTACTGCTGAAGCAGCACGTGCAAGAACTTCACCTGCAGCAATCTGATTAACGAGATGAGGAGGAAGTTGTAAAATAGGCACTATCAACCCACTGAGATTATCTGTTTATCCGCAAAGTTCATCGATTTTAAACTCTATTTAAATCGATGAACAATACTAAAAATGCTTTAAATATCAATAAGTTTTTAGTTACATGATGAGCATTTTCTCGTGAAAAATAGTTTACTGTAAAACCGCCAAAGAAGGAAGAGTGTATGGAAACATTCGCATCAGTGATTAAGCAATTTTATGAAATACAAACGCGCCAATCACTTCATGAAATTTCAATCGATGAAATTTTACAAACGCTATGGGCTCACACTGCAGCCTTACAAAGACTGGAGGCCAAACTTTTAGAACGAAGCTTTGAACAACGCGACGAGTCAGAATTTGGGGCAGTGACCTCTTTAGGAAAATGGCTGTGGCCCGAAGAAAAAAAAGATGGGAAATCTGAGCAAAAAAAGCAAAGTTCCTCCCGACTTGACGAATTGCCTAAGGAGAACTATCCTTAGGGCATAAGAGAGTGTTTTTTCGCGCTATTGTTAATTATAGCTTTCAGCATTTCTGGAGTTGCAGTTTATTTTTGAATCGATAATTAGACCACCCTTCGATCTCCGCTTAGGTTGGTGTGAAGCGCTCTGAGCAGCGTTTCCTAAAAACTTAATTGAGATCGCTTTGTTAAACTAGGGTTCTAAAAAATACTGTAAGGCCAAATGCTGGAAGCGCCTTTCCATCCATTATTATCGTCCTGATTAAAAATCAGAGCGGCCTTATGCCAAAAACTCTTTTTGGCTCAGATGATCGCAGCGGTGAATATTTTTTCTGAACTTTCGAATAAAAGTGCTTTACGACAGCATTTTATCCACGTACGTCAACGCGTCCATGCCCAGGCTGCAATGCAGTCTGCACCGGCATTATCGTCAATTTTTTTCAATTCTTCTCAATTCCATCAGGCAAAAACCATTTTAGGATATGCACCCATGGGATCTGAAATCAATGCGGCTCCTATCTGTCAATTTTTTACTCACCAAAAAAAATCTCGTTATTTTCTTCCCTATTATTCAAAAAAACAGCCAGATTTTATCGATTTTTATGAAATTCATCTTCCTCTTCTTTTAAACGATTGCGCTTCTTTGACGGAAGAGTCGCCCAATCCCAAACAGTGGTTTTCAGCGATTGAACCAGAACATCCGATTTTATGTATAGTTCCCCTGCTCGCTTTTGATGCTCAGGGCAATCGTTTGGGGCGGGGAAAAGGATATTATGATCGCGCCATCAAAACAATAAGGAAAAAGTGCTCTGCGTTGATCACTCTCGGATTGGCTTACGATGAACAATTCCATCCCGCAACGCTGCCCATTCAACCGCATGATGAAAAACTTGATTTTATCTTAACGCCCACCCAATTGTGGCGCTTTAGCCACATCCCTGCAAACTCAGAAGCGCCCCTTTCTTTAAATTCCAAACACCATTGACCCTTCAAAGATCTATCGCATCAATCGCTGAAGCTCTTTTAATAGACCATGGACGCCCAACTTAGAAAATCGCGACATAAAGGTGCGTTGCATCTCAAATTGCTGCAGCAATTGATTCAATGCTTGAACGGTACTCCCAGCGCCTTTGGCTATCCGCTGTTTTCGAGAGGCTTTTAAAAGAGCCGGATTTCTTCTTTCTTTGGGCGTCATTGAATAGAGCAATGCCTTCATTCGAGTCAAATCTTTTTGCTTAAACTGATGGGCCAAACCATTCATTTGGAGAGAGGTTGGCATTTTTTCAAGGACCGTGTTAATTCCGCCCATCTTATCAATTTGCTCTAATTGGAGGGCAAAATCATTTAAACTAAAAGACTGCTTGCCCTGTAATTTTTCTAGCAGTTGTTTTTGAACATCTTCTTCAATGCTTTCAATCAATGAAAGCATATCCCCCATCCCCAAAATCCGCTCTGCCATTCGATTGGGATGAAAGATCTCTAAATCTTTAGGCTTTTCCCCGGTTCCTACAAATTTTATCCGAATATTTGCCACTTTAACCAATGAAAGCGCTGCTCCGCCGCGAGAGTCTCCATCTAATTTTGTTAAAATGGCCCCACTAATGGGTAAATTTTGCTTAAATTGTTGTGCACTGATTGCTGCGTCTTGACCCAGCATGCTATCCGCGACCAACAATATTTCACTGGGACGCAGCTGTTTTTGAAGCGCATCGAGCTCATTCATTAGCTCAGGATCGATGTGCAATCGCCCAGCAGTATCGAGGATTAATACTTCTTCTCCGTTTTGGCAGGCTTGTTCAAAGGCTTGCCATGAGGCGGTTAAAACATCGCGAGAGGTCGGAGAGGAAGGGATTGTGGCGATTTCTGAAAAGGGGACATCGATTTGGTGTGCCAATTGTTTTAATTGTTCAACGGCTGCTGGACGATAAAAATCTACAGAAGCCAATCGGACTTTTTTCCCCTCATTTTTTAACCGAAGCGCCAACTTAGCGGCTGTTGTTGTTTTTCCTGAGCCTTGCAATCCAATCAGTAAAATCACCGAGAGGGCTCCGGAATGCAGTTGTAAATGGGCTTTATCTTTTCCCAATAATTTGGTTAAATTTTTGTGAACTAATTTGATAAATAATTGCTCAGCATTGAGATGTTTATCGCCTTCAGACTGGAGTAATTCACTCCTTAAATCATTCACTAATTCATTCACCGCGGCCAAAGCCACATCTGCATTGAGTAAATTTTCTTCCAACTCCTTTAAAAGTGGATCAATAATCACAGGAGTAAGGCGCGTCATTCCCGTCAGCTTTTGAAAAAGTTTTGTAAATCCAACCTGTAAAGTATTAAACATGTGCGTTGATCCTTATGGAGCTTTCTTGAATGTTAGGCCATCAAAAAAGGAGATGGCCTCTTTCTCTTAATTTAAATCTTCAAGATGTTGATTTAAATAGCGGCGAACGCCTTCGGCAGACGCCTGCATCGCTGGTTTATCCGCAGTCCATTGAGCCGGACAAACATCTCCATAACGTTCATGATGAATGAGGGCATCAATCACGCGAAGAGGCTCGTCAAAATTTCGTCCAATAAACAGATCTTGAACAGAAAAGTAACGAACAATGCGATTCTCATCGAGTAAAATATTGGCCCGAAGCGCGACAGAATCTTGAGAATGCTGCACGCCATACATCCGACAAATATCTTGAGAGAGATCAGAAATCAACGGATAATCTACCCGACCTAAACCGCCATTTGTGATCGAAGTGCCAGTAAAAGCCAAATGGGCATGCACAGAATCAATAGAAATGGCTAAAACTTTTGTCCCCCGTTCTTGAAACGAGTGCAAGCGATTTTGCAGCGCAATTAATTCCGAAGGACACACAAAAGTAAAATCAAGAGGATAAAAAACAAGTAAAGTGCGATGATTTTTAGCATAAGAGCTTAAAATAAAATTTTCTTGAATTTCTCCGGAAGGAAGCAGGGCTGCGGCAGAAAAGTCTGGAGCCAATTGACCAATGGTAAGCATAAAAACCTCTATTGTTGACGATAGAATTTGCGTTAAAAATTTTTTCGATTTATTATTGCACGATGTCTCAGGGAACTAAAGAGGACCAAATCAAGATTTTATTGAAAAGTCATGGTACGCTAAACCCATACCTCTTTAAAAAGAATCATACCATTGTTGGATTCATTCAATAAAAATCCTTTTTCAACCGATGATGCCCCATGGATGTCCGCCTATTTGATTTTGAACTTCCCTCACATTTGATTGCCATTTATCCCCCAAAAGAGCGTGAAGATGCCCGATTGCTCGTCTCCACCTCAGAAAATGAAAAAATTGATGGCCAAATTTTAGATCTGGATCGCTGGATCACCGCTAATGATTTAATCATTTTTAATGATACAAAAGTTTGGAAAGCGCGTCTCAATGGTCGACGCGCCTCTGGCGGAAAACTGTCTTTGCTGATCACTAAAATAAATGAGCCTCATCATCTCCATGCCCTGATACAAAGCAGCAAGGCGTTAAAGAGAGGAGAACGCATTGAAATCCTTTCCCCCGATCCGCTCGTGCCCTCGACTATTGCACAGATCATTCAGCGACTGGAAGAGGGAGAATATCTTCTTGAAATTAAACCGTTGGAAATGGCGCTCGAGACGTGGTTGCAGCGATGTGGCACCATCCCCATTCCCCCTTATTTCAAGCGCCCTGCCGAACCAGTGGATGAGGTGCGCTATCAAACCACCTTTGCACATCATTCAGGCTCCGTCGCTGCCTCAACAGCAGGACTCCATTTTGGAGAAAAGCTTCTCCAAAAAATCGAACAAAAAGGCATTCAAAAAGCATTTATTACGCTTCATATTGGATTGGGGACCTTTCAACCGGTGCGCGTGGATAACATTGAAGATCACCAGATGCATCAAGAAAGCTTTCATGTCCCTTACGCGACATTACAAGCGATTCAGGCGTGCCAAGCGCGCCGGGGACGCATTATTGCGGTAGGAACTACAGTGCTTCGCGCCCTAGAGTCTATGGCAGTGTATGGTCAAGAGGGGGAAACAACGCTCTTTATTCGCCCTGGATTTGAGTTCAAAATTGTCGATGCCCTTGTTACAAACTTTCACTTACCGCGCTCAAGTTTATTGATCTTAATTGCAGCATTTATCGGAATATCTCGGTTTCATGATCTTTATTCCCATGCCATTGAATCCAATTATCGATTTTTAAGTTACGGCGATGCGATGTTTTTAGCGCGTTCTCAGTCCCTGTTGACGCCAGTCTGAAGAAATTTCTGAAAAAAAGACCAAAATAATGGCATTTGATTTAATCCCCTGCAAATAGAGCACTGTCAATGCACCATTTGGTTGGCGTTCACTGCTTAAAAGATAAAAAATTATTGGAAAAAAGGAGGAATTTCCGTGGATTTTAAATTGAAATCGGTTCAAAAAACGACAGTAGCCGCAGCACGCTTAGGCGAATTAACGCTAGCTCATGGCATGATTCAAACGCCTGTATTTATGCCTGTAGGCACCTGTGGCTCAGTCAAAGCTCTTCGCCAAGATCAACTGAAAGATGAGCTTCAAGTGCAAATTTTACTCGGAAATACCTTTCATTTATGGCTTCGTCCAGGATTAGAGATTATTGAAAAAGCGGGGGGACTTCATCAATTTATGGGATGGAATGGCCCGATTTTAACAGATTCTGGCGGTTTTCAAGTCTTTAGCTTAAGTCAACTCAATAAAATTAATGAAGAAGGCGTTTGGTTTAAAAACCCCATCAATGGATCAAAATGCCATCTCACCCCAGAACGCTCGATGCAGATCCAGACAGCACTCAACTCAGACATTGTCATGATCTTTGATGAATGTTGCGGCTATCCCATTGAAAAATCGGCAGCGGCACAGGCCATGCAACGCTCCTTACGATGGGCTGAGAGAAGCTTGAATGAATTCAATCGATTGAATAATCCCAATGCTCTATTTGGCATTGTGCAAGGAAGCATCTTTGAAGATCTGAGGGCAGAATCGTTGGAAGGACTTCGCGCCTTAAATTTTCCAGGGTATGCCATTGGAGGATTGGCTGTAGGAGAGCCAAAAGCAGAAATGATCAAAATGCTTCAATGGTCTAATGAGCACCTGCCCGTTGAAAAGCCGCGCTATCTGATGGGGGTAGGAACGCCATTAGACCTTATTGAAGGAGTGTGCCGAGGTGTCGATATGTTTGATTGTGTTATGCCCACGAGAAATGCCCGAAATGGTTATCTATTTACAAATTCAGGAATTATCCGGTTGCGCAATGCCCAATATAAAGACGATTTTAGACCTTTAGATCCAACGTGTGCCTGTTGGACCTGTCAACACCATTCCAGAGCCTATCTGCATCATCTGGATCGTTGCCACGAAATCTTAGGACTTCAACTCAATTCGATTCATAATTTACATTACTATCATCAGCTGATGCGAAACATCCGAGCGGCCATTGCGGACGCCACCATTGATGATTTCGCAGAAAACATCCGACAGCTCTATTCACCCCTGCGATCATAAAGAAAAAACAAAAAATGGGTTTATGATTTCTATCAGATAATGCTGACTCCAGAGTGAAAAAGTAAAAACATCGGGGCGTAAACTAGTTTTTTTTTCCTCCCCCTCTCTTTTTCGCGAATTTCTTCCAATTCTTTCCTCCTGCTTTACTTTCTGCTTTTGGAATGGATTTGAGCTCTTCTATCTCTATGGATTTGAGCTCTTCTATCTCTAAAGTGGGATCAGAAACTTTTAGCTCAGTAGAGAGTGCAGAAGGTTGACCACTCGTTTCATCTTTCATCAACGTCTGCTCAGGTCGGGGAGTAAAGAGAGATCGATTTGGCTGGGAGGGCACGTCCTTTTCGCTGGATTGTTCTAGATGAAGAGGAGAAGAATTTAATTTATCTTCAGAAAGCGCCTCCCCTGGAATTTTATGGAAAAAATAAATATATTGCCGCAACCCTTCAAAAGTTGTAGTCAAAGTGCCTTCCTTTGAGTGATTCGCCTTCATCAAATCTCTTGCTCTCCAGAGCGCAATGATTAATATTAATCCCACACTTGAAATCAACACAGGCTTTTTCCACGAGGCTTTCCACCGAAATCCTCTATTTCTTAAAAAAGAAGGGAAGGAAATTTTCTTGAAAAGGGTGTTGCTCTTCAAAAAATAAGAAGGCGGCGTTTGAACGTCTTGCGATAAAGAGAAGAGAACATGATTGCCATGATCATGCTTTCCCTGTAAGGCATAGGATGGCGTTTTGGAAACAAGAACTGAAGGAATCCATAAATAAGCCCATATTAATCCATGACTGCAATATCTATTCTCTAAAATCATGTTCACCCCCTTGATTAAAATTTTATTTGGCTTTCAACCAAAGTATAGCACCGGTTTATAAAGTTGCTGGGGATAAGATATTGATTTAAAAGGAGAATATTTGTTTCGGTGAGAATATCGCTTAGTCAAAAAACAAAAGCTTCTTTTTTACGTGGACATCTGCGCTTTCTTTTTCCAGAAATGGTGCCTGTTCAATCAGAAAATTACGCTCATCTCTTTCAACGTTTTCTTTTTAAGGTTGGAAATAGAATAATTTCTCGTATATTTTCACATTGCGTTAGCCACATCACTAGCCGATCCATACCAATACCGACGCCTCCCGTGGGGGCAAGGGCGCACTCCAGCGCCTCAATATAATCATGATCAAAATGCATTGCTTCATCATCTCCCGCTTCTTTGTTTTTTTCTTGGGCATGGAAGATTTGCGCTTGCTTTTTCGGATCATTTAATTCAGAAAATCCATTGGCCAGCTCACGTCCTGCTGCAAAAAGTTCAAAGCGCTCTGCTTCTTCTGGATGTTTATCACAACGGCGTGCCAATGGTGAAACGGACGCAGGATATCCCATAATAAAAGTAGGCTCAATTAATGTAGGCTCCACTAAATGTTCAAACAATGCAAATTGATATTCGCCCACACCCCAAAATTCATTGGATTTTATCTGATATTGATGACAAAGCGCTTTTAAATCCTCTACACTTGACCACACTTCTCGAGGAACTTGAGAAACGGTGGCCACTAATGCTTGCTGCAATGTCCATCGACGAAAGGGTCGAGAGAAATCAATGAGGCGATCTCCAATGGTTAAACGCGTTGTTTGAAAAACCTCTTGCACCACATAACGCAAAAGCGCTTCGACATGTTGGATCATTTCTTCAAAACCGACATATGCTTGGTAAAACTCCAACATCGTAAATTCTGGATTGTGGCGAGAAGAGATGCCCTCATTCCTAAAATTACGATTCAGCTCAAAGACTTTTTCAAATCCCCCCACAATCAGCCGTTTCAGATAAAGCTCTGGAGCAATTCTTAAATAAAATTCTTGATGAAGAGCATGATGATGCGTCATAAATGGTCGCGCAGCCGCGCCTCCAGCCAAAGGATGCATCATCGGCGTTTCAACTTCTAAAAAATCTTGAGTGCATAAATAATTTCGCACGGATTGAATAATTTTGGAGCGTAAAATAAAGCGATGACGGCTTTCTGGATGACTTAATAGCTCAAGATATCGTTTTCTTTGACGAATCTCCGGATCTACAACGCCATGATACTTTTCTGCCAACGGGCGCAAGGCTTTAGTCAGTAATTCCACCCTGCACGCTTGAAGACTGAGCTCTCCCCGCTGCGTGCGACAAAGGCGACCGTTGACTCCAATGACATCGCCTAAATCTAAAATTTGTCCCAAATTTTCAAAGGCTTTTTGCTCTAGTTGGGCCGGAGAAAGAAGAATTTGTAAAAATCCTGAAGCGTCTTGAAGTTTTAAAAAAATCAGTTTTCCCATGCGTCTTAACGCTGAGATGCGTCCGCAAACTGAAAATTGTTCAGAAATTTCGGCAAGCTCTTCACGACTGTGCGAAAGATAGGCCATCTGTATTTGGACATTTTGATGCGATCGGCGAAACGTATTCGGATAGTTAAACCCTAAAATCTCTTTAGCCAATTGCAATTTTCGAGCGCGTGCCTCGATTTCATTAGTGATTTCATGATCAATTTGCGATTCAGAGCAATGCTCTTGCATGATGTTTCTCCCTTTAAATGTGGAACCATTCGTCGATTTAAACGACCCAAGAGGGTAAGTAAGAAAAAATTTTTAATATTTTAATGGTCTTTTGAAGCCGAATGCTCTAATGCCGCAGTCACAAATTCTAACAGTTCGCCCTCGAGAATCTGTGTCGGGTTTCGACTTTCTATCCCTGTGCGTAAATCTTTGACACGAGAATCATCTAAAATATAGGAACGAATTTGCGCGCCCCAACTAATTTTAGGTTTTTCAGCATTGATTTGAGCTTCTTTAGCCAAACGCTCTTCTTCGGCGCGTTGATGTAATTTTGCCTGAAGTTGCTTCATACAATGATCACGATTGCGATGTTGAGAACGATCGGCTTGACATTGCACCACAATGCCCGTGGGTAAGTGTGTTATTCGCACAGCAGATTCCGTTCGATTGACATGCTGCCCTCCCGCACCGCTGGCTCGAAAAACATCAATGCGCAGATCGGAACCAATAATGGGGGTTTCTTCTGATGGTTGCGCTTCAGGATAGACAAAAACTGAACTGAATGACGTATGGCGGCGATGATTAGAGTCAAAAGGGCTACAACGCACCAGTCGATGAATGCCCGATTCCGTTCGCATCCATCCCAAGGCGTATGATCCTTGAACATATAATGAAGCATTTCGGATGCCTGCCTCTTCTCCAGGAGAAATTTCAATGATTTCTACTTTCAAATGACAATGGGTGCACCATTTTAAATACATTCTTAACAACATTTGTGTCCAATCTTGGGCTTCTACGCCTCCTGAACCTGCCGTTAATTCTACATAACATGCCCGATCATCTCCCGAAGAAAAACGCCTTAAAAACAGTTGCTGCTCAATGTCTTCGCTCACTTCAGAAAGGTTCAAAGCAATCCCTGAGCGTTCGTATTCAAAGTCGATTTCTCCATTTTTGCACCATTGAAGGAGCGTTTCCACATCCAATAATTTTCTTTCTAAATCCTCAATTTTTTGTATTTTTTCAGAAAGCTGTCGGCGCTCTTTAGATAACGAGTGAAACAATTCCAACTTTTCCCAAATGCCTTCTTCCTTTAAGCGGTGATCCACTTCCGTTAATCGCTTTTTTTGCTCGGAAAGGTCAAAGTAACCCCCAAACTTTCTTGAAATTTTTTTTAGCCACTTCTGTTCGTTCAATCAGCTGTTCTAATTCTATGTTCACGTCGAATATCCTCTGTTAGAAAATTTTAATTTTTCCAGTCAATGGCATTGATTTCGAGTTGTAAACGGGTAACTCCCCCAAAAAAATTGATGCCAAGACGATAATAAAATTTTTTAGCTTTAGTATAGAGCTCTTCTCTCATTGCGGCACTGGGGAGATGGCAAGGGTTAAAAGTGACGGCTGAAAATTTTCCAATTCCTCCACGAGGACGAAGTAAAAATTTTTGACCCCCTTGTCCTATCTTTTGCCATTCTAAAATAAAAAAGTCTCCTTCAAAACAGGGCTCTTCACAATTGATTCCCCAAGAGATCCAATAATTAAGCAACTTAACCGTTCTTAAGGTTAAAAAAGATTCAGACAATGACCCATCTGTTAATTCTGGCTCAAGAGATGCAACAGAAGAAAACGTTTCTGCATGCCGTTGAAACGCTGCAGAAAATAGCTTCAATCCCTGATTCGTGAGGGTGACTCCTGCAGCAAACGCATGGCCGCCCGCCTGTAAAATATGGTCCCGATGTTGAAGCGTAATTTCTTCAAGAAAGGAAATTAATGATTTTTTAGGCATGGAGCGGATGGAACCGCGCCAACAATCCTCTGAAATTTTCCCAAATACCGCCACCGGACGCTGATAACGCGTTTTTATTTGCGAAGCCAATATGCCCACAATGCCCAAGTGAAAACTCGCATCGGCGACCGTCAGGGCTGCCGGAATATTGGGACGATAACGTTCCACATGATTCAGAGCACAGGTGAGCATTTGCTGCTGTCGTTTTTTCCTCAATTGATTCAATTCAACCAGCTGCCGCAATCGCCTTTCAATTTCTACAGGATCGTCAGCAAGCAATAATTCCACAGCAATTGCAATATCATCCATTCGACCAGCGGCATTGATTAAAGGAGCCACTTGACACGCTAAGGTGCGGGCTGAAATCCATTGCACTGATAATGGCTCTAAAAAACGGGTTGATTTTTTAAAAAGGGCTTGAATGCCTGGAACCGCTTTTCCAACGCGCATAATACGCAATCCTTTGATCACTAAAGCGCGGTTGGTCGCATCAAAGGGAACCATATCCGCCACGCTTCCCAGCGCCACCAAATCTAACCAATTTTCTGGATCTGCGGAATGCTGTTGCACTTCCGACAATACATTTTGCCGAATCAACTCCTGATAGAGGGCTCTCAAGCAATAAAAAGCAACGCCCACTCCTGCTAAATTTTCTGCCCCCTGAGATCTTGTCCCCAAGGGCGTTCCATCAATTTTGGGATTAACAATCAGATCCGCTTGAGGCAATCCTTCTTCAGAAGGCAAGTGATGATCGGTGATTATCACCTGCCAACCCGCGGCTTTCGCTGCCAAAGTCCCTTCAAATGCACGAATGCCATTATCGACTGTAATTAATATTCCTGCTTTCAATCCGTTCAACCGTTCCACTAATTTGGCGCTCAACCCATATCCTTCTTCGATTCTTTTAGGAACAACATAGGAAACGTTTTCAAAACCTAAAGCGTTCAATCCTCGAACCATTAAAGCCGTAGAGACTGCTCCATCCACATCATAGTCACCCACAACAACAATGGACGTGCTGGCCGCGCGATGCGTCGTCAACATCATTGCAAATTTGTTTAATCCATTAATGTCGCACTCCACAATTGGACGGTTGGTTCTAATTTCAGAGAGATCAATTCCCCTACGCTGACAGATGGTTTTTAGCAATGCCGCTTCATCAGCAGACAATTGTTGCATAAGCACTCCAGTATAAAATCTCTTAAGGGAATTCAGCTTGAACTTTAAGCTTAACATGCCATTCATTTCAAGACTATGTGTTTAAAAATGGTCTGTGAATCCTGAGCGTCTAGGGTCTAAAAAGGATCGAATCGACTCATTCTACATGAACAAGCACTATTGCAACGCTCCCAATCCTTTTTCAAGCATTATCCTTTCTTTCCTTAATCTATTGATGTTTTCCTTATTTCCAATGCCCTTTTTTCAAAAAATAATCAGCAGCGCATTCCACCTCTCTTCTAGATCATCAATGGCGCCTTATTCTGAAAGCTCAGGGTAAAGAGAAAAGCAAGTAAAAATCATTGAAAGAATAGAGGCCTTATTTTAATAACGTTGCAGCCGGAATGATCAAACTTGAATGGTGGCTAAAAAGTCTTTTTACTCGATTTTCACGCACTGACCAGGCAATATTTTTGGCAGTGATGAGCCCATTAATAGGGGTTTCAAAAAAATTTCCACGAAAGTTGTGAGAGTCGATAAACCCTAAAAAGCATGAAAGGCTCAACCGCGGAAACTTCTCACTCTTACTGTAAGGGCCCACTAAATTTTCAAGAGGGGATGCTCCTATCCCTCTCACTATTTTTGAAAAGAGGGGCCTTCTTTTCCTTCAATCATCATGACTGCCAAAACATTTTGAGCCATAAACTTCCATTCAAAAGAGCCAAATGAAATCCGATAAGAACAATATTGGGCATTAAAAAGGGATGATACAACCATTTTCCAGAGCCCAAATCCGAAGAGCCGGTGTCATCCAGCGCAATGGAGGCGCTGACTGTGGCATGATTGGGAAAAAGATATAATGCCGCAAGTGCGGGAAAAGCCCCAATTATTTTTGACCATTTCAACCCAAGAGAAGCAATCGCCGGCAAGAAAATTTGAGCCGCGAGAGATTGCGAGTATAAAATCGCAGAGGTGAAAAAAAACAAAACAATTATAAAAATGGGAAAATGCTCTAGCAAGCGCGCAACATATGGCGAACACATTGGCCACCAAGCATCAATAAAAATTTTTCCAAACGTCCCTAAAGTTAAAACCTGTAGACTTCCTACAACGCCAGAACGAAAAGCAGCATGCGCTACAAAATGATCCCAACAGGCTTGCGCACACGTCAACATTATTCCAGCACTGACGCAAAATAAAAAAAAGGTGCGATCCAGTGAAGGCCAATGAAACAAGGCGGGGATAAAGGAAAAACGTGCTAGGGCAAGCGGCGCATTCAACAAAAATAGAGAGATTAACATGGTGACTACAAAAATTTGGCACGAGCGACGACCATCTAAAAACTCTTTCTCTGTCGAAAAAAAATGGCGTTTAAGATCGTCGGTGCTTTCTTGACCGGAAAGCGAATGGGCAACCGATGGTTCTTTCTGAACATCAGAACCTCTCATCCATTGAATAAAAGCATTTGCCAAAATCACTGCCAGTAGGCCAGTGGGAAAAAGAAGGGCAAACGCACCATAATTCAATTGAGCCTGCGTTTTAAATTGATCAAAAAAATAAAGATTGAGGGCAGAAAAGGGAGAAGCCACGACCGCTTGTTGCGCTGCAACAACGCAGCTGGTCACCAATCGGACCGGAGGAATGTTTTGTTCTTTTGCAAGCTTGACTGCTGCCGGAATCAATAAAAGCGACACACTGCCACTGCCGAAAATCATTCCCAAGCAATATGCCAAAACGGGCGCAACAATCTCTAATAATTTAGGCGATTTTCGCAAGCATTTTACCGCTAAAAAAGCTAAATAATCGGCGCCTTTGGTTTGAATCATGGCCGTATTTATCATTGCAATTCCGAGCAACAAAGAAAATAAATTCCAAGGCAATTTTGGCAAATCAAATCCAAGAATGCCTAAACTCATGATCCCAACGGCTGCCCAAAAAATAGATTTAAACCCTCTAAATGAAGAGGTTAAAGCAATAATCGTTAAAAATAATCCAATACTAACGGTAGAAATTAAATAATTCATGTCGATTCCTTATCAGTCTGATTCTTTTCATCATAAAGCCACTTATCATTGAAAAAAAGTTGTTTTAACAAAGAAGAGTGGATGTTAATCGTCCATAAAAGAGATTTTTGGTCTTTCTTCAGATTGTGTTATTCTAAAAAAGCCAGCGAGGAAAAGAATTACATTCTTCGCAGCTCTCATGTTTTTATTTTTCAAGAAAAATGTGCAGAACTTAATTCCATCATATGAGATATAAATAACGTATGCCTACTGAACCTTCTATATCAAAAAAAGATAAAGAATTTAGTCGTATCAGAGCACTTCTTTGGCCCATTCATTCTTATGAGCTCAAAAAGTTGCTACCTCTGATTATTATGTTTGCCTGTATTGCTTTTTCATACTCTGCGTTGAGATCGACTAAAGACTCTGGAGTCATGGAAGATGCCTCTGGCGCTTTTTCTGCTACAGGAATTCCCCTGCTTAAAGTCGTTTTGGTTCTTCCTTCTGCTATTTTGGCAAAAAACTTTTATAACTTTTTACGTCACCGTTTTTCAGAACAGACCACATTTTATAGTTTAATCTGTGGATTTATGTGCTTTTTTCCGATCTACTCCTTTATTATGCATCCTCCTTTTGAAGCTCGTCGTTCGATGGAACAAACCACTGCAGTGATGCGCGTAGGTTCAGAATCGCCCAGCCTTACAGGAAATGAGCTTTGGGAAGCTCACCAAAAAGTGATTCAAGAAAATGAGAAAAATGGTCCAAAAGGGGCAAAAAAATTGCTGAATGGGCTCATTCATGCGTTAACGGTGAACTTAGACAATACCATTTTTTATGTGATGTCTGAGCTGTGGGGAAGCATTGCGCTATCACTGCTTTTTTGGGGACTGTGCAATACCATTTGTAAAATTTCTGAAACCAGTCGTTTTTACCCCCTCTTAGGTTTTGGCGCCAATATCGCGACGTCTTTCGTCAGCTGGTTTAATCCCCTTGTTGCAAAATTCTTTAAAGTATATACCGGTTTAGAGTATCAAAACGCTCCTGCAGTATATGATCTCTTTTTTCTTAAAAGCTTATCCATTTTAGTCTTTGTTATGGGATTAATCACATTAGGATGCTATTACTACCTCCAAACCGAGGTGTTGCCCGATCCCCGATTCTATGTTCCTCCAAAGCCTGGAAAAAAGAAAGCAAAAAGCCAAGGGCTTATTGCTGGTCTCAAGTACATTTTCAGCGATCCTTACCTGAGAAACATTTGTTTTAGTGTGGTGGCTTATGGCATTTTAGCCCAAATGGTTGAATACATTTCTAAAGAGCAACTGAACATTCATTATCGCCATGCTCGCGGTGTGGAAATGTTTAAGAGCTTTAAAGATTTTCGCAAAGCCATCAAACATGATATTAATCATTTCAATGCTCGAATCACCGGTTGGGGCGGTCTGATTGCCGCATTTATGGGACTCATTGGCGCCGGTAATATTATTCGAGAAATGGGTTGGACATTTTCAGCATTGGTCACCCCGATTATCATGTTGGTCACTGGATTCTTCGCATTAGGAAGCGCCGCTTTTCCTACAATAGTTGGCAATCTTTTACCTGGAATCAAACCCTATACATTAGGAATGTGGCTTGGTGCCTTTCAAACGGCACTTTCTAAAGGCACCAAATATACTCTTTTTGATAGTACGAAAGAAATGACCTACGTCCCGCTTGATCCTGAAACCAAAAATCGAGCGAAAGCCGAAATTGATGTCGTTGGGGCACGCTTTGGTAAAGCTGGAGGAGCTCTTTATAACAGCAGCTTATTGGCTCTTCTTGGAGGCTCTTCAGCACTGGTGGTGGCGCCCGTGTCATTTGTGGCGTTATTGGGATTCGGCACCTATTGGTGTTTCTCTACCGTCAATCTTGGAGTACAATTTAATCAAAAACTTCAGATGCGTCAAAAAGAAGAAGAAATCTCTTTAAAACGTGCATAACGAAGAAGATTGAACGGGAGAAATTGTGATTCTTCTCAATTTTTCCAGCGTTCATGAATTCATTAAGCCAGTTTATTTCTGTGTCCTTGCGCGGATATAAACTGGCTTTTCTTTTTGAATCAATGCGATAACTTCCCGTTCTAAAAAGGGCCGCTTAAGTGTCGCGAGAATTATCTTTTGACAAAAAGAGATCAACATTTGGACGCAACTCTTTAATTTGCGCTTTAAAATGTTCGACAAGAAGATTGGAAATCTCGGAGTGTTCAATCTCTTTTTGCAATTGTTGTTTCTGAGTGGTTTGAATGTTCAGAAATTTTTCCAATAATATTTGCTCGTCCAGATCATCCACTTGTTTAAATTCAATAGAAAGATTGAAATGATTTTTACAAAAAGTGGTCAACAAAGCACTAATGTTTTCAAATTGACCCAGTGCTGGCAACAGCACTCCTGAAGGTACAGTAAATAAAATTTTACAATGCTCAGACGTCTGCTCTTGCACCACAAATGCTCCTTGCCAAAAAAGATTTCGCCATCTTGCTCCTAAAGGCAAGCACATAATATAACGCTCATGCTCTTGAAAAAATTTTTGAGCCAAGGGGCTTTTTTCAAAAAATTCTATGGAGGGCGCAGTCATTTGATGGGTGGAATTTAAAGCGGGCATTGGAGTATTTCGACTTTTTTGCCTGTTTAAGCTCTTTGATTGATCGGCCGAAAGTCTTTGATAAGCGTTTAGCATTCCATCCAATGGAGTGACATTGGACAGTTCTTTTTGAGAGGTAAGCTCTGAAGCAGTTGGCTGCACTCTGATCTCCTCTTTTAATGCCTGCTTCGACTTAGAAGGGTTAGGAAACTCCAAAGCATTCTTTTGCGCAGGATCGGAAAAATTTTTTTTAATCTTTTCACAAGAGCAATCTTCATTGGATGTTACAGCAGCTGAATGGTGGGAATCGGAAGAAGAAGTGCCTTCTGAAGGAGGGCAATGGTCTTGATCGGATAAGTTACTGCCAGGAGTAGGCGCCTTCTCGGAGCAATTCGGCCAATAATGAAGCAGCCTCAAACACGCCATTTCAAAATTAAGCAATGGAGAGGGTGCAAAAGCGACTTCTTTACGTGCCGCTAAAAGCAGATGATACCCTCTCATCCATTCTTTTTCTGATCGCACGACAAAACTGGGCCAAAGCAATTTAAATTCATCACTGGCCTGATCTGCTTGCGACGCCAAAGAAGGATGGTATCGCAAAGTCCCTTGAATTAAACAAATTTTTTCAATCCATCGCATGAGCGCACACAATAATTGATCAATCGCCACAGCATCAGCTTCAAGTTTTGCCCAATGTTCAACGAGCCACATAAAATGATGCTCATGCAAGGCGCGAAGCCACAATAAACTCTGTTGCTCATAACTTTTTTCAGACAAATTTTTGGAATGCTCTAAAAGAATTTTTCCCTGTCCCTGCGCGATCAACTGATCGGCCAACGTTAAGCCATCACGAACACTTCCTTGCGCTGCTTGAGCTAAAAAATGAAGGCTTTGCGGATCGTACCCAACCATTTCTTCCTCTAACACTGATTTAAAGTGCGCCACCAATTCTTCATTAGAGACTGCATGTAGCCGCACGGCAAACAATCTGGAACGCACCGTCTCTGGGATTTTTTCAGGCTCTGTGGTGGCAAAAATAAATTGTACATGAGTCGGCGGCTCTTCAAGGATTTTTAAAAGGGCATTAAAACTGTGGCGAGAAAGCATATGCGCTTCATCTAAAATATAAATGCGAAAGCGCCCTAAAGATGGAGCATAGGAAAGATTTTCCAACAGATCTCGGATCGATTCCACCTTAGTATTGGAGGCAGCATCAATTTCCACAACATCCACATGCTCACCGCGTTGAATGGCTAAGCAATGCACACATGCGCCGCATGGTTCAGATTGCAATCCGTGAATACAGGAAATGCTTTTTGCAAATAAACGTGCCAGGGTGGTCTTTCCAACGCCTCGCATCCCATGAAGCAAAATAGCAGGGTGAATTTTTTGAGATTCCAGCAAATGTTGCAACATTTTGACTGCAACATGCTGCCCCACTATTTCTGAAAATTTCTGCGGGCGATATTTTCTTGCTAACGGTTCCACTAAAATCCCGCCTCCTTTTTTGAAGTCAATAAAATTAATTCGTGCAGTTGAAATTTAATTGAAAGTATACTACGCTTTTTCCGGTCGACAAGAAATTTTGGAGATCGATCATTGATCAATTAATTTATAAAAAATCGGCTCTTCTCATTGCAAAAATAAAAAAACTGCGTTATTCTTGCGCCTTATATTGGATATTCTTTAATTATTTTTCAAATTTTAATCCCGGTTCTTTATTTTTTATAAAAGACCACAATAAAGCTTTCACTTTGATGATAGAAAACTGAAAAATAATTCAATGATCATTGATTTGTTAAGCTCATCGTCGCTATTTAATTTTTTAATTGGAAAATTTACCGTTTTAAAGGAATTTTCGCCTATGTCACATCCAACAATGCAAACACCATTAAATCCTTTGGCCCTCGCAGGCCTATCTCCTTATGTCATCAAAAAGGGAGAGGAATATCTTTCAGCTCAACAAAAATTGCACTTTGAGCAACTCTTATCAGGATGGAGAAACCATCTTTTAAAAATGCATAAAGCACAGATGACTCCTTTAAATGGAGATGAAGCCATTAATTCTCCCGATCTCAGTGATCGCGCCTCTCAAGAGGAAGCTTTAATTTTAGAGCTTCGCAGTCGAGATCGAGAACTTCAATTGATTCAAAAGATTGAACGAACACTTCAACGCCTGCAAGCCGATTTATTTGGATATTGCGAGCACTGCGGAGAAGAAATCGGCATCAAACGTCTTGAAGCGCGCCCCACGGCTGTGCTTTGCTTGGATTGCAAACAAATTTCAGAGATGCAAAAAAAGTATTTAGCCTGATATAATAGGTTTTAAAATTTTTGAATTTAAATCGTGCCATGGGCTGGCGCGAGTTGATTCCATTTCTCTGTTAAGGCTTAGACGATTTGTTTATATCTATCCTCTCATGGTTTAGAACCACTTTAAACCCTTTTAATTTTTTAAAAAAAAACGAAAAGAGACGCCGTTTTCGCACGGCACCTCTATCAAAATCGACGCCAGTGACCTCACAAAAAGGTTGGATCCCTCGTCATGAACACATTATTTCTCGGAAAAATATTCCAGAAAATGTTCTAAAAGTGCTCTATCGACTTCACCAACATGGGTATCAAGCATGTCTGGTGGGCGGTGCCATTCGAGATCTGCTCTCTGGATTGACGCCCAAAGATTTTGATATTGCCACAGATGCACAGCCTCAAGAAGTGCGAAAGTTATTTAGAAATTCTCGTTTAATTGGGCGACGATTTCAACTGGTTCATGTTTTTTTTGGGAAAGAAATTATTGAAATTTCCACCTTTCGACGTTCTCCAACAGAGGCCGAGGCGGCGCATCCTTTTGCCGATAACGCCTATGGCTCCTTGTTAGAAGATGAACAACGTCGAGATTTCACCATTAACGCGCTTTATTATGATATTGGCACCTTTGCCTTAAGAGATGGTGTTGGAGCAAAAAAAGATTTAGAAAATAGATGCATCCGACTCATCGGTGATTCCACCATTCGATTTCAGGAAGATCCAGCGCGAATGTTGCGCGCTGTTCGTTTTGCGGTTCGACTCCATGGAGAAATCGAATCAAAGACCCTAACAGCCTTAAAGAAAAATGTTGAACGCCTCCAATTGCTCTCTTCTGCCCGACTCTTTGATGAATGGGCAAAACTGGTGATGCATCCTCAGGCAATTGAACATTGCGAATGGCTTTATCGCTTAGGCTTATTACGATATCTCGTGCCTCAATGGACGGTATTTGCGCAAAAACATGCGCTCTCTTCATTTCAATCGCCTCAAAATTTAGCTTGGCAGGCATTGCTTTTTTTAAAAAAAGCAAATTATCCCTTTAATTCGGCCATGGCCTTTTTAATGGCCAGTTTTTTATGGAACAGCTATCAAGAGGAATTAGAGATGCTCTCTCAGATAAAGGGCACGCCCTACTCTCCTTATGAACAAGAGCAATGCGCCATTACTGCTGCATTAGAAAAGCAACGCAAAGAAGGCGTTGTTTTACCAAAATTGATTGAAGCAGAGATTCGAGAATTGTGGATGAATCAAAAAAAAGTGTTACATACTTGGAAAAATCAGGAAAAGCGTCAACTCTTTCTCCGCCGTCCCAAAATAATTTTAGCGGTCGAATTTCTACAATTATTACAACGTACTTTTCCGACTGCCTCTCAAGCGAAAGTTCTGAACTGCATACAGCAACGCGGAAGTGATTCAGAATCTTCCTCGTCCTCCCCTGTAAAAAATAGAGGCTTTTCCAAAAAAACCTCCTTAAAAAAATCACCTTCTCGCCGCTCTTCTCGATCTCTCTAGCCATTCAAAAGAAGCAGAAAAAGCCTCCGTTGAGTGATAAACCCAGCGGATCCGATTGGAATTCTGATATGTCCGAAATTTCAGAGAAAAATTTGCTCAATCATCTCTCTCATCAATTGGAAAAGCTCAAAATTGTAGGGGCAAAAGGTCTTTTACTGGCTGTCAGCGGCGGAATGGATTCAATGGTGCTCTTAGATCTTATCTCAAAAGCACGGGCATCAGTCCCAGAACTTCAAGTGAGCGTGATCCATATCGATCATGAACGTTCTCCAGAAAGTGGGCAATGGGCAGAATTTGTTAAAAAAGAGTGTCAAGAGCGCTATCAGCTTCCTTATCAACTTTATCCTGTCGATCTTCCTCAAAAGCTTTCTTTGGGTTTTGAGTGCGAGGCGCGAAAAGTGCGTTATCAACAATTTGAGAAAGTTCTCCCGCCCGCGTATGTCTTAATGACAGCTCATCATCAAAAAGATCAATGTGAAACATTTTTTCTCAACGTGCAGCGGGGAAGTGGGCTCACAGGACTATGCGGGATCCCATCATTCAAACCTTTTGGAGCAGGATGGATTTGCCGTCCGCTACTAACCATTCCCAAGAAAGTCATTCAAAACTATCAACAGCAGCAACAGCTGCCTTTTGTTGACGATCCCACCAATGCGCGCCCGGATTTTAATCGAAATTTTTTACGCCATCAAATTTTTCCTTTATTGACGCAACGCTGGGATTATTGGGAAGATCATCTCTCTCAAGCCATTCGGCATCTGAAAAATAGTCATCAAGTGCTGAACGAATTGGGATTGCAACTGCTTAAAACTTCCGCAATGACCGCCCAATTTGGATTAAAAATCAGCGCTCTCACCCCATTAACCCCTCCTTCCCAACGGGAACTGTTGCGTCAATGGATTCGATTTCACGGAGAATACTCTTATAGCAGCGCTCAGCTGGAAAATTTAAGATCTCAGGCCTTATTTGCGCATCCCAACGCCAAAATTTCATTAAAAATAGGGCAAAGCCTCATTCAACGATATCGCCAAACCCTCTTTTTTTCTCTTTATCCCTTCTCTTCTCTCCCCCTTCAATCCCTCTATGCTTTTCCCAAAAAAGAGCATGAACGCTTAATATTGCCAGCGCCGTTGGGAATGCTGTGGTGGCAATGCGAAAAACCCGCATGTTCCAGCGATTATCTCTTTTTTTATCCCGTGATATTACCCTTCAATGAATGCGGTCAACCCAACGGCCCTTCACTGGTATTGGCGCCTCCCCATCCTCAGGGTTTTTCTCAGATCTCCAGTAAAAGAAGTCTTAAAAATTTTTATCAAACGCATCGATTGCCCCGGTGGGTTCGTCCCTTTGTACCTCAACCGCAACAGTGGGATGCCTCGGGAGAAAGGCAACAAAAGATTTGGGTGATTTGGCAATGGTGGTATCTTCCTAAAAATGCCTCCTCTCTTGAGGCGCCAATAAAAATTACGGACGATCTCAATGAAGAGTTCAATCCTCATCAAACATAATCGTCTCAGAAAGGGCCCTCTGAAGGAGAGATCGGCCTGAAAATCGTTGAATTGCACACCTGATGCTTATTTAAGCGGTGAAGATTTCTCCGTTCAAATGGGAAATAAAAAGGCTTGCCCCCAAATTTATCCTTGCCCACCGACTTCTAACGTTTCTATGTTAGGAAGAAATCTATAACGGCATTAAAGGAATCCTCCATATGAAAAACATCATCGTTACCATCGAAATTGAACATGGGCTCCATGTCCGACCTTCTGCAGAATTTGCAGAGCAAGCCAAAAAATTTTCCAGTGAAATCACTTTGGATTACAAAGGACAAAGCGTTTCTGCCAAAAGCATTTTTAATTTGCAAAAATTGGACTTAGCGCAAGGCGTTCAAGTGACTTTAAACGCAGATGGGCCGGATGAAGAGAGTGCCCTCTCCACTCTTTCTCAGATATTGCAACCCTCGTTAAAAAACAGTATTGATTTTAAAATCGCCAATTGAGGATAGTTCCCAATGAAAACGCTGAAAGGAATCATGGTATGCCCTGGAATCGTCTTTGCACCCGTTGTGATTCAGCAACGCCCTCTCTACACACCCCCAATCCCCAAAAAAGATCGCCCAGACACGCCTCAAGCGAAGAAAAGTGAAGAGAGGCGGCTTGAAGAGGCGTTTATAAAAGCGCATGCTGCTTTAAGCGCTCAATTACCACAATTAAAACAACGGGTGGGACAACAATCGGCAATCTTAGAAGCAAGAATCGCCCTGCTCGATGATGAAGGACTCAAACAAGCAGTGATGCAACAATTGGATCAGCAATGCGTGACTGCAGAAGCAGCGATTGATTTAACATTCTCAGAGGAAATTAATCGCATTCAACGCAAACAAGACAGCTATCTGCGATCGAGGGAAGAAGATTTCATTCAATTGCGCGATCAATTGCTGCGGGCCTTACAACCTTTGGCAGACCAGACAATAACTCCCTCTCCTGTTTCTGCGGGGGAGCCCTCTCCTTATATTTTGGTCACTTCTGAACTCTCATTGGATACGGTCTCCCAATTGGATCCCAAGCAAGTAGTGGGCGTGATTTCAGAATCGGGCAGTAAAACAGCGCATACTGCAATTTTACTTCGCGCCTTGGGGATCCCAGCTATTTTTGGAGTCTCCGAGGCGGTTGAAACCCTTAAACATACCAAAAAGCTATTTTTAAATGCAGACGCCAATCAAATGATTCCCGATCCAGACTTCCAGCAAGCTACTCTCTATCAACAACTTGTAGAGGCCTACCGCGAGGAAGAAAAACAGTTGGAAACTTTCAAAACCAAGGAAGCGATCACCACAGATGGGTATAAAATCTCAGTTTGCGCCAATATCTCTGATATTGCTTCAATTCCTGCTGCACAAGAAAAGGGAATCGATGGCATTGGGCTCTTTAGGACTGAATTTGTTTTTATGGATAGAGAAACCCTTCCGACTGAAGAAGAGCAAACTCAAATCTACAGCCATTTATTAAAAGCATTTCCCAATACCAAAGTCCTTATCCGAACTCTTGATATTGGAGGAGACAAACCTCTGCCCGCTTTGAAATTGCCTGCAGAAAACAATCCCTTTTTAGGATTGAGAGCCATTCGACTCTGCTTAAGTCAACCAGAGCTCTTTAAAACTCAATTAAGAGCCATTTTAAGAGCCAGCATTCATGGCAATTGTCATCTTCTCTTACCCATGATTGCCTCTCTTGATGAATTACACGCCGCAAAATCCTTGTTAAATGAAGCAAAAAACGAACTTGCTGCAGCGCACATCCCTTGTCAGGAAAAACTTCCCCTGGGCATTATGATAGAAATTCCAAGCGCTGTTTTCACTGCAGCAGAATTGGCAAAAGAAGTTGATTTTTTTAGTGTCGGCACCAACGATCTGCTCCAGTATCTTTTAGCAGTTGATCGTACCAATCCTCAGATTGCGTCTCTTTATACCCCTTATCAACCCGCGATGTTACTGGCTATTCAGCACATTATGCAAGCGGCACATCATGCGGGCATTTGGGTCAGTGTATGTGGAGAGTTGGCCGCCGATGCCCAAATGATTCCTCTCTTGATTGGGCTCGGAGTAGATGAATTGAGTATGAGCGCTTCATCCATTTTAAAAACCAAACGGCAAATTTCCTTGCTCTCTAGAAAGCAAGCCATCGCCTTTGTTCAACAATTGGTTCAACGCCCGCTGTCGTCTGCATTTATCAAACAACAACTGGAGCAATTTCACCAGTCTCTTTCCCATCCGTGAAAGCGCTCCAAAATGAGTTTTTCAACCGCTTAAAACTTTTTTAAATCATCTCCCCTCATTTTAAAGGGATGAGGGGATAGAGCCAGTTTTGAGCTTCCCATGACAATGTTTGTAGCGCAACCCCGATCCACACCAGCAAAAATCATTTCTTCCTATTGTAGAAGACTCTCCTGGCTCAGGGGATGGCGAATCAGAAGCAATGTTTATAAAGGCCCCTTCTTTCTCTTTCCTGAGAGGTTGACGCACAAAGGGCTTTTCAGAAGAAAGACGCGGACGAAAAATAATCGAATGATCTTGTTCAGGAGAGACCATGAAGGGCACCCGCGGAGCATATTCCAGTGCTTCTGCCGATAATCGACTTAACATTCGGATAATTTCATCATCCAAATAGGTAAAAAGACTTTGAAACATCTTAAAGCCTTCTTTTTTATACTCCTTTTTCGGATCTCTTTGCGCATAGCCACGCAAATGAATATACTTTTGTAAATGATCCATAGCAACCAAATGATCACGCCAAATTTGATCAATGGATTGCAAGAAAATTTGCCGAACCACGCCTTGATACATCTGTTCAGGAAACATCTTTTGACGCTCTTGCCACTCGTGCATCACTTTATTGAAGATCTTCTCCTTAAAGGCTTTAGCACTCATTTTGGGATGGCGGCTTAATATTTCAGAAAAATTTAAGGGCAATTTAAACAATCCCAGCTCTTGTTCCAGCGCAGCAAGAATATGATCCCGCCAAGAAGAGCGTCGAAAAAGGCCAATCAACGCCTTCCAAAATCTCTTCCATTGCCCCATTGAATGGTTGGCTGTTTCCCCATATACCAAGGCAGAAGAGAGAGCGCGAGAGGCGTCCATCGCTCGATCAATTGCCCGCCCTAACACTAAGCGAGTGGTTTGCTCTAAAAGAGCACTTAAATTCTCTGCCTCAAGCACCCAGTTCCGGCAATTATAGATCACCTTTCGGTGCTCATTAATGACATCATCGTATTCTAAAAGACTTTTTCTTTCATCAAATCCGCGATTTTCACATGCTTGCTGCGCTCGAGAAATTTCTTTGGCAATCAGGGGATGATTTGCAAAAAGATTGTCTGAAGAAAATATCTTCTTTAATTCTCGAAAAATGAAATTTTTTGTAAAATCGGGGATCCAATTGGCAATTTCATCATCAAATGAAACATAAAAACAGGATGAACCCGGATCTCCTTGGCGACCCGATCGTCCTCTCAACTGGTTATCAATGCGCCGAGAATAATTACGATCCGTACCAATCACGCGCAATCCCCCTACCGCAACAACTTCATTGCGCCGTTGATTCCACGCTTCAATAATGGCTTGATAATGCGCATCATTGGGATCGTCATATTGCTCGAGCTCGTGCTGGATATTGCCGCCCAAAATAATATCTGTTCCACGCCCAGCCATATTGGTCGCAATGGTGACCCGTCCTGGCCGTCCTGCTTGCGCAATAATGGCCGCTTCCTGTTCGTGATAACGGGCATTCAGAAGCTTGTAAGAGATCTGATGAGCCGAGAGATATTCTGCCAACTCTTCAGATTTTCGGATGGAAGAGGTTCCCACTAAAACGGGTTGATTCCGGCTCAATGCATTTTGAATGTCTTCTAAAATTGCCTGTTTTTTTATCGATTCATCCAAACATAGCCGATCAAATTCATCCTCGCGGATCATGGGACGATTGGTGGGCACAACAATGGTATCCAGCTGATACAAAAATTTAAATTCATATGCTTCTGTATCGGCTGTTCCTGTCATCCCAGCCAAGCGATCATAGAGCCTGAAAAAATTTTGATAAGTGATTGAAGTGGACGAGTTGGTATTCACCGTAATAGGCAGATGCTCTTTGGCTTCAACTGCTTGTTGAAGACCGTTTTGCCACTGCCGACCTTCCATCACCCGGCCCGTGTTTTCATCAATAATAATGACTTTGTCATCGCGAACAATATATTCAAAATCTCTGCGATGAAAATAATGAGCGCGGAGACATGCCTGAACGCAATGCAGCAGTGGAGTATTCTCAACGCTATAAAGACTGGAGCCGGGAGATAATAGCCCAGCGCGTTGTAATCCTTCTTCAACGATAATCAGTCCGCGCTCTGTCAGATGAGCACTCTTTTTTTTGATTTCTAGGTAAAAATGTCCTGTTCCTACATACTCTTCAGAATCCGCTTTGGGTTGAGCAACCAGCGTTCTAACGAGCGAATCAGCGACGCGAAACCACTGTTCAATATTTTGGCTATCTTCTTCTGAAACCGCTTCCGCTTCCGAAATAATCAGAGGAGTTCGAGCATCATCAATTAAAATAGCATCGATTTCATCTAAAAGCGCATAGTACAATGGCCGTTGAATGCGTTGAGAGCGATCCATCACCCGATGTTCATTTAAATAATCAAAAGCAAAGGTACTGCTTGTTCCATAGGTAATATCACAATGATATGCTTGACGCTTTTCTTCCGCCGATTGTTGATGATGCGAAAGAACAACTCCCGTTGTCATCCCTAAGGCTTCAAATAATCGTGCATTTAGATGGGCATCGCGTTGCGCTAAATAATCATTTACCGTCACAATATGGACCCCTTTCCCAGAAAGAGCATTCCAATAACTGGGTAAAGTGGCCGTCAATGTTTTCCCTTCTCCTGTACGCATCTCCGCAATAGAGCGGCGCGTTAGTACTAGGCCTCCAAGAAGCTGAACATCAAAATGGCGCATTCCCAGGGTGCGCTTACTGACTTCTCGCACCGCAGCGAACGTTTCAGGAAGCAATGCTTGTTCAGAAACGCCCTCCTTAAGCTGTTGACGAAAAAATGGTGTCAACTCTCTCAGTTGCGCATCAGTATACGCTTCATATTTAGACTCGAGAGCATTAATCGCATCCACGATTTTTCCAAGTTCTCGGAGAGTCCGTTCATTTCGACTCCCAAACAGTCCTGTCAAAATGTTTGTCAACAGTTTACCTGACATGCTAAGTTATTCCTACCGTTTTATTCTAACGTTTCTTTTCTATGTCCTTTATCGTAGACGATTGAAAGCGCCGATGCAAACAACAAATTCTAATGACTTTCCATTTAATTTGAATCCAAAGCAATCAACGAGAAGAGAGAATGCTGCCCCGCGCGATTTTACACCAAGCGCACGAGAGAAAAACGCTCCGCTCAATTCCAATGCGCCAACTCCCTCGACATCTCCTCTCAAAGGCCTCGAAGAACTCCTTGATTTTAGAGCGCTTCCCAAAAAATCTTTGGAAAATCCTCTCGATCATTCTTTAAGCTCTATCTTACAACACCTTGCTTTTTTAAGGAATCTTTCCGCTCAAATCTTACCAATTTTTCCTAAAAACTTGCAAAATCATTTGCGGGTCGGCCAACTGAGAAAAAATGTTTTAGTCATTCAAGCCGACAGTGTTCAAACTGCTCGTCTTGCTCGAGGATACTTGCCTGAATTAGAAGAAAAAATGGCAAATATCCCCGCGCTCTCCCACGTCACCAAAGTCAAAGTGATCACCAGCCCTTCCTTCAAACTTGAACACCTTTAAGTGCTCTGCGCTTATCGCAATGCGTGTTATTCATCATTGATTTTAGAACAATTTGTCCATTATTTTTCATCCAAACCCATTTTTTATTGATTTTTCTCTAAAAGCTTTGAAAATGAATAAAATAAATGAAAAAATCATTGCAATTTTTAGACCACGATCTCTAAATTAGGAAAATCCTTGCCCCTATTTCGAAAAAAGCGGCATTTGCCAGATGAGGTTTAGAATGTGGTTCTCTGTTGCCTTAGAATCTATTAGAAAAGAAAAAATCAATCTTCACTCCTTTTCCCCCCAATCCGCACTGATTGGAGTGGGAGTGCGCGCCGGTCACTTTGTTCAATTTCTTCATCAACAAGCGCCCGAATTGTTCACTATTGTTATCGATCAATGTCGCACCATCCCCTTCGATCCTTGGACCCGTTATTTTTCTCCGGATTCATCCAGCGCTGGGCAGAGCAGTGATTGTTCTGCTAGCACACTCTTTTCTATTGTGATGAATGCCCACAAGCCTTCCGAAAGCTTTCTAGAATTTAAAAAAATAATTGATGACAATGCTCTGCAAAAAAAGAGCCTCCTCTGTTTTTTAGATATTCAATCTGCGCCCCTTGAGCTCAATAGGCTTTTTTTGGAATGGCTTAAACAATGGAATTGGAAGATTCCACCGCTCATGATGGTTAATTTTGAAGATAAAAATCAACGCACCCAAGAATTTTTGCAATGCTTAAATCAGTCACTCAGAGCTCCAGAGCAGTTTCAAGGGAATCTTTTGCTGTTATCAGAAAAAAATTGGCAGCTCACGCATGCTCCCTATGTCTCAATGAAACGCAATGGGCCATTAATTGGATCCTTGTCTGAGCAAATTTTAGCGGAATGGAGACTGCTGGAAAGCTTTGCTCCCGAAATGTTGACGCACCTAAGAAACGCTCCGTCTCCATACCGATTGAGCTACTCTCGCACATTTTCTTTGCCTTTAAATGGATCAGAGGAGACCAGCGACCAAAAATTTTGGTACGATGGAGTAGGCGATGAAAAGCATTTAGTCGCTGCAGTAGAAACATTTGGCGTTTTAGTCATCCATGTTCCTCACGATTCACTCAAACCTTTCCCACCATCCTCCCTGAGCCTGTTAATGGAAAATCTTCAAAAACGATTTCCAAAAATTCGTTTGATCTCATGCCCTTTGCCTTCTCCTATCGCCTATCCTTATCCTCTCCTTTCTCTTTGGGTCAGTGGGTTGCCGCTGCCTCAAACGTTATCGATCTAAGTCAAAAAGAAGGCCCGCCACGGACGAAAAAGAGACGGCCTGCAGGGTTGACAGACACCTTATTCAATCTTGCACCTTATTTTTTCGCTGCTTTTCTAAAACCCATAATATTGCGCTGCGCGATCGAGGATTGCGTTTCAGCTCTACTTGAGAAGGGGGCCATTTTTCAATCAAATGCATCTGCGTGTCTAAATGATGCATACGCTTTAAAAAACTTCTCAAAATGCGCACTTCAATGCCATGAAAAGTAATCACTGCCAATCTTGCCCCAACTCGAAGCAACGGAAAAATCGCTGACAAACCATTCGATAATGCCCGAACTTCTTGATTAATTGCCATACGAATAGCTTGAAATGTCCGAGTTGCTGGATGTTTTTCTTCCTGAAAACCAATTTGCTTAATGACTAATTCGGCCAATTCTGTAGTGGTTTCCAATGGCTTTCGATTTCGATAATTAACAATTGCGTGGGCAATTTTTCTCGCATATCGCTCTTCTCCATAGGCTTTTAATACATACTCTAATTCAGACAAAGAGATTTTTTGAAGCCATTGAGCAGCAGTCATTCCCTGACTTGTATCCATCCGCATATCCAATGGCCCTTGGCGCATAAAACTAAACCCGCGCATGGGAAGATCGAGTTGAGGAGAGGAGACACCCAAATCCAATAAGGCCCCTGAAAACAGTTCTCCCTGTTTTAAATAAGGCTGAACGAGAGAATCCGCATCGCTGAAATTCCCTGCAATAAATTGAAAATTTGAATGTTCTTGATGTTGTACCGCTATTTTTTCAGCGGCAGGATCTTGATCCATCGCTAGAAGACGATAATAAAAATTGAAATGATCTTGAGAGAAGACAGACAATCGATTTAAAATGGCTTGAGAGTGTCCACCGCATCCATAGGTGGCGTCTAAAAAAAGTCCGCCATTTTGAAGCTGCAGCGCAAGTAACGTTTCCTCGCAAAGGACAGGTTGATGCATCATGAAGGCTGATTTGAGGGATGATATTTAAAAGCCATAAGGGTGGTGCACCCGGAGGGATTCGAACCCCCGACCGCCCGGTTCGAAGCCGGGTACTCTAATCCAACTGAGCTACGGATGCAGATCTTAATTAAAAGGTAAATCAAATCAATTTTATTGCGTTTTTGAGAAACAACAAAAATCTATTCCATCCACTGTGAAAATATTTCCCAATCGTGGTGCATCCGGGAGGATTCGAACCCCCGACCGCCCGGTTCGTAGCCGGGTACTCTAATCCAACTGAGCTACGGATGCAAATAAATAACCATAAAATATTTTGATCGATTGAGCTGTGCTTCAATTCCAAATATTTCAAAGCTATTTTCTACTATTGGAGGTGAGGAGGGGATTCGAACCCCCGACAGCCTTTTTGAAGCTGTTCTCCCTTAGCAGGGGAGTGCCTTAAGCCACTCGGCCACCTCACCCGACCATCCAACAGAGACATGCACTAGTTTATCGAGATTTTGTGAACAGGTCAAATATAATTCCAATAACAAAGCGGTTTTGAATCATTTTTGACTCAGAGGCATTGGACTTTGTCTGCTAATGAGATTCACTCTCTTGCGAAGCTGTTGAAACAGTTTCCACATTCGGAAGCTGTTCTATTTTTTGGTAAATTTCTTCTCTGTGGACACTCAATTCTTTTGGTGCAACCACCCCCAGACGAACTTGGCCTCCGCGAATCGATAAGAGCGTAATCTCGATATTTGACCCGATTATAATCTTTTCACCAATGCGACGCGTAAGAATAAGCATATGAGGACTCCATTTATATTGAATTAACTGCGAAACACACCAACAACCGTCCCTGATTTTTGCAGTTGTCACTGAAACAATTCAGCTGGGAAAAGTAATAAAACAAGGCACCACCATAAATTTATACTACAAAAAGCAATATTTAACAGGCTCTGGTGACAAAAAGATTTTCTTTATTTCTCATTCCTAACCCACTTCTAATATATCATAAATCTGAAAATAAAAACCCTTAAATCAATATTTTACAAAAAATATATCCCATTGCTATAATAGACTTATTTCCATTTTTTTGATGAAAAATATGAAAAAATAAAGATTTTCTGCAATTGCACCACTGAAAAAAAATAGATAAACTAAACTTAAAATAAGCTTTAAAAAAAATTTTTTTTAAAGGAGAGGTCAATCTCTTATTTTATTTTTTCTCCTCCATGCTTTACGGCTATTTCGATATTAAGGAAATACGGCATGTCCCAAACTCCATTATCCATCTACAAAGACAATCGATTTTTCTTTGTGATCGCTGCGGCCAAACGGGCGCATGCATTACAAGAAAATCTTGTAGCGCCCTTAGTTATCACCCAAGATGATGAAAAACCCACACTCACTGCTTTAAAGGAATTTCAACATGGTCTCTTAAAAGAGGATGGTTCAGCCCCGATTCATCCCATTCCAACGCAGGGATAAAACTTTTTTAACTTTCCCGCGCTGATATCTTTCATTTTCCCTTGAGATGATCGTGATTGGAAGGGTTATGAACGCATTGTTTCAATTAATCTTTCTTGGTTGAAATCTTCTTTGTTTCATTGCGTTTGCATATCAATTTTTTAGGCTAAGTTCAAGGGAACACTCTCTTAGTCCTTTAACCTCCTAGAGGCGCCTTCACCTGACGCTTGCCCTTTTCTATGTTGACATCCAATGACTCCACTGTTGCTTCCTTTCCCATACTGAGTCATTTTCGTTTTCTCAGCGTCATCTCTACTTTTTATCAATTGCTATTTCTTCTTTTTTTGAGTGAAAGCTTAGAAAAAAGTTGGCGCACTTTTTTCGGAAAAACATTTTTTGAATTAATTTTATGGCTTTTCATCTTTCATTTAATTTTTTTTTTACATCAATCAGCATTATTTCGCGCACTTATTGAGCATTTCGATCAATCCTCTTCTTTGAAAAACGCAACCCCTTCTCGCCCTTTACCAAAACACCTCATTTGGCACCATGCCCTCACTTTATACCGTTATTTTATTTACTATACGGTCGACTCTATTGTGAGATCTAAAAAAATTTTACTTCTTTTTTTCTTGAGCGGGTGGACAGTGATTGATAGTCACTGCTTTCAATTGCCTATTTCTAGAATAATTGCCATTATTATTGTAGAAATCTGGGATCAAAAGCAGTCTTATGATGAATGGGCACTCTGCTCTGAATTGTCCAAATTAGGGCTTTTAAGTGTGCTAATTGTAATAAGTGCCTCTATTTCCATTCATGCCCTAAAGCACTCTATCTATTTGGCCATCCATTACTACCGTTTTCGGCAATTGCCGCGGCGACGGCATTCAAAAAAATTAACGCTCCATTTTTCCTCTCGTCCTTCCAATGACGCCGCGGTGTGGCCAAAATTTTTAGAAAAAAAGATTTTTTTCACCTTTTTAATATTCTTTCTATTCCAAACCGAATGTTTTTTCTTATCGCATCTTTGGCATTCGCCTTGGACTTTTTTGATCATTCCTATTTTATTGTGGCTCGGATGGCTCTTATTTTATAATATTTTTTTTTATTTATCCTCCAGCATCTCTGTTTTAACGCCTCTAACACTTAACGCTTTTAATCTTCTTCAAAACAGACCGCTTTGTCTCCTATTGAAATGATCGGACTGTTGTCATTCGCGCGCAGGGAGTTCTATGCTGAATTTCAACAATCATCGGTTGAAATCATGCTTCAAATGATTAGAGACCATGGACAGTGGTTTAATCTTCACAATCATTTCCCAAACGTTATCGAGGTATCCTTTGAGCATCATGAGTTTTTTTCAAAAATTAGGCCGGGCGCTTCAACTGCCCATTGCTGTATTACCTGTTGCTGCTTTATTTGTGCGATTAGGGCATGCAGATTTACTGGATATTCCTGCATTGACGCAAGCAGGGAGTGCCATTTTTGATCATTTGCCTTTAATTTTCGCCATAGGCATCGCTTCTGCATGGTCGATTCATTCTTCGGGAGCAGCAGCCCTTTCTGGCGCCATCAGTTATTTAGTGCTGATTGGCGCCATGACAGCCATCGATCCAAAAATTGACATGGGAGCATTGGCTGGAATCATCAGTGGATTAATTGCAGGCATAAGCTATAATCGCTGGAAAGATTTAAAGCTTCCTGATTTCCTTGCGTTTTTTGGCGGCTCTCGTTCAATTCCCATTATTTCCAGTGTTTTATCGCTTTTCTTAGCATTGATCTTGGCTCAAATTTGGCCTCCCATTCAAATGACTATTGATCTATTTGGAAATCAGCTCCAAAATTTTGGGGCACTTGGCCCGGGAATCTATGGCATTTTAAATCGACTGCTTCTCCCGACCGGACTGCATCAAATTCTCAATAATTATGTCTGGTACCAATTGGGTCATTTCCAAACGTCCTTGGGAAAAATGGTGGCTGGCGATACAACCCGGTTTTACGCAGGCGATCCCAATGCAGGATTCTTTCTGGCGGGTTTTTTCCCCATTATGATTTTTGGCCTTCCTGCGGCAGCCTTAGCCATGATTCATGCGGCTTCAAAAGATCGCCGAAAAGCCATTTCTGGCATTTTACTTTCAGTGAGCTTCACCGCAATGCTCACGGGCATTACCGAACCATTAGAATTTTTATTTATGTTCTTAGCCCCTGTTCTTTATAGCATTCATATTTTTTTTACAGGGCTCAGTTTATTTCTGTGTTCCATGTTAAACATCCGAGCCGGATTCTCTTTTTCCGCGGGACTAATTGATTTGCTTCTTGTGGCGACCTTTCCAAATACGCAAAATCTTGGACGATTATTGGGAGTAGGATTGCTATTTTCTTGCTTATATTATCTTTCTTTTTACTTGCTCATTCGTTTCTTTGATTTAAAAGTTCCCGCCGTTGCAGAAGATACAGAGCCATTTCCTCAGGAAAATGTCATCGAAAAAGCAGACTTAGGACAGGAATATCTTCAAGCATTAGGAGGGGCAGAGAATTTAATATCCCTCGAAAGTTGTATTACCCGACTGCGCCTTCAACTGCATGATTGCACTCAAATCAATCAAGAAAAATTACAGCACCTTGGAGCATTGGGATTTTCTCAACTGGATCACACTAATTTTCAAGTGATCATTGGCACGCAAGCAGAATCCGTCTGTAAAAAGATTCAGCAAGCGTGGGATGCATCAAATGCCTCAAAATCTTCTTAAAAACTTTTTCAATTTTATATTCTCTCTTGGATTTATTAATAGGACGTTTTAACCATGTTTTTAGAAAAACTTAAAAATCTATTCTTCGGCAGATCCTCTTCCAAAGCTTCTAAAGATTCACAAAGATCTGGATTGAAAATTTTTTCTCCCATGAGTGGTCGAGTTGTTTTATTAAGTCATGTTCCCGATCCGACCTTCGCTAAAAAAGTCATTGGAGATGGAATAGCCATTTTTCCGACTAAAAATCAAGTCGTTAGCCCTATTAATGGGATAGTGACCAAACTTTTTCGCACAAAACATGCCTGCATTATTGAAAATCAAATGGAAGAGGTTGAAATTTTAATTCATATCGGCATTGATAGTGTCAAACTTCAAGGGGAAGGATTTACCGCTTTAATTCAAGAAGGAGCGCAAGTGCAAGTGGGAACGCCTTTAATCGAATGTGATTTACCACTGTTACAAGCTCAAGGCATTTCATTGATTTCACCCCTTATTCTTTCAAAACAAGCGCCTCAATTTTTATTAAAGCCGATGGTTGAAGAAAATTGTGACGTAGAAGCGGGCATTTGTCCTCTTTTAAGCCTTGAAAAAAGAGAGCAAAGCGAAGAATAGGCCTCCTTTTCTATTCTTCGCTTTGAAAAAAACGGTTGAAGCGGAATGAAAACATTTAGAGAAAATAAAGCACGCCACGCGAAAGCAGTCGCCGCCCATAATCAGCCAATACACCCGAAAAGAGCAATAGCAAGAGACCCACTGAAGAAGACCCCATAATCCAAAGAAGAAAAAAGTTTTGAAAACATTCTTGCGCTACTTCATGCCATGGGAAGTCTAGAAAAGTCTCTTTCCATGAAGCATTTGGATGAGGAACATCGACCACGTTCGAATTACGGGGAAGAAAAATTAGCGAAATCATACAAATGAGCAACGCTTTCCTGAAGCTAAAGGCATAGAGAAAGTGACGCAGCACAAGGGCCGAAGCAGTCAGTGTGAGCGCTACTGCAATTGATTTCAATTTCTGGCTCACACTTCTAGCTCTGAACTCAGCGCCCATGGGAGAAACGCGCCCAATATTTAAAAATTTTTGAAATAGAAGAAAAATAAACGTTAATATTCCACTCGAATCAGATTGCGCCAAATCATTAAACTGCATTAAAAATGGTTGGTGTCTAAAATGGATGGAATAATTAATTAAAGGACGGATACTGAAAAAAAGTAAAAGAGAGACGATAGTAAACCCCATTTGAAAGACTTTTCGGGAGAATTCCGTATCCGCTTGATGTTTTTTTGAATCTTCATAATTTTCAAAGCTTTTATTCAAGAGACTCCGGCGTTCTAATTTAATGCTTCGATTGAGTAACGGCAATCCCAGGATCCATTGAAAAATTAATGCCGAGACTAAAAGCGCCCATCCCCAATTTTGAAAAATTTGAAAAAAATATTCAACTAATTTTAAAAACGTCACTTGAATAGGCCATAAAATTTTTCCGTGCTCTAAGGTGAGTTCCAATTTAGGCGCAATTTCAGCTAAAAGATTGGGAGCCATGGGACCAAAAAACATCGAAAACGCAGCAGGGGAACTAAAAGATGAGCGCGTTTGAAAACCCAGCCGGTACTCTCGCGTGAGAGGATTCAACAGACGATATTGTTGAAATTTTTGATCGCTTTCCTGATTTTTTGGAAAAATAATAGATAAAAAGGGTGCCGCTCGAAGGCCAATCCACCCTTGCTCCACCATCTCTAACTCAGATTCAAGCAAGGGATTTTTTGAATTTTCTTCAAGTGTTAACGTGGTATAGCTTTTATCATTAAAAAAAACGACTTTTGGTTTGTCTGTTTGCTGCTCTAAAAATAAAGAGGCAATTTCTTCTGGCATTTTTTCAGGAAAAATGACTTCACAAAACTGTTCGACAGAGACCGATTGCAATGCTTCATTCACAGGCAGAGCCCCATCTGATAAATGTTCACATCGTAACTGTAAAACAGGCAAATAACTTCCCGGATCTAATTGCCATTCCTTAATAAATTTGAGCTTCAGCTGTTCTGATGCAATCTCGACAATACTTTCTAATCGTAAATGTTGATTGAATTCAGCTTTTTTTTCTCCATTGGAATGTTCATGACTTTGATAAAATTCCAATGTCTCTGGAAAGTTCTTTATCAGATCGTCACTGCAAAATTTCCAACCTGAACGAATGTGAGAAAGCAGAGATAACTCAACAGGCAACTCTGAGCCCGCTTGTTTGGCATATTCTTTCAACCACACATTAACAATATCTCCGCCTAAAGGAGAAATTTCTATTTTTAATTGATCATTTTCAAGAAAGAAATGTTGAGCCTTTTTTTGAATGCGCGAGGGACTCAATGCAAAATCTGGAGCGGTTGGGGGGATGACGTGCTCTGCAACATTCTCTTTTTTCCCAGAAACTTCAGCAATTTTTACTTTATCAGAAAATAAAGTTTCACAAGCGCGAGATAATTTAGAGGATGGAATGAAAAAAGACATCACTTTAGGGAAACAAAAAAATATCATGACGGAGAAAAAAACAAGCATGATACCGCGATTCATCAGGCGCCTCCAGCGCGATTCCGGCTGCGATTTTAATAAGTGAACCATTGGAATAGCAGCAATCAATAGGCAAAGTATGCAAAATGACATGCCTGCAAGAACACGTACAATCAATTCAAAATAAGATATAAAAGAGCTAAGACTCATCGTTCAATTCTCTCTAAGATCAATCTATCGGGTAATTTCGGAGATATCATGGATAAAGAATAGCATGAATTTATTCACTCTGGCTTTTTAACCGAAATGAAGTTTTTCAAAAGTTGATATTTAAGATAAAAAATGCGTTAAAGGTGCCGCCTTCCTCCAATGAAAAATGCCTATACGTTTGACAATCTCTTCATCATTGATTGAACATTGACTTCTTGCGCTATTTGCCAGCGGCGCTCCTCAACGCGTTTCGCGCTTAGAATCCAACAATTGGGGATGCTGCTCATGGAAAAAAACACAAAAATCAGACAATAAACATCGCTGACATTCAGGCGTTCTGGCTTTACAAATATATCGACCATGCAATACCATTCGCAAATGAAAGTCCGCCGCTTGAGTAGGAAGCAATCGACGACGCAATGCTTTCTCGACGGCATAAAAAGTTCCATTTGCAACAAATTGAGTGCGATGACAGATCCGAAAAATATGAGTATCCACTGGAAAAGTGGGTTGTTGACGTCGGATGCTCAAAAAAACTTGAGCCGTTTTTCTCCCTACGCCCGGCAGAGCCATCAGATCGTTCAAGCCATTGCCAATAACGCCAGTGCACTGGATTTGAGCCGCAATTCCAAGAAGATAACGCGTTTTTTGCCTGGCCAATCCCAACGGGCGAAGAATGGCTTCAATCATTGCCGGCGGGTGACGCAGAAGATCTTCAGGGGAGCGACCATGAGCAAACAATTGAGCAGTGACGCGATTCACTTGTTTATCGGTGGCACGCGCCGATAACATGATGGCAATCAAGCAATCAAAATCATCACAAAACTTCAATTCACAGAATGCTTTGGGCCATTGCGCTTGGAGTTTTTCCAAAAACTCCACAGCCTCTCGATCTGCCCAACTTTGTCTGGGCAATGCAGAGACTCGAGTCTTTTCCAATAAAATGTCAGGGTTATTCATTCAAAGACTCATCGCGCTTTTTTACTTCAAACGACAAATCTTTTTGAGTAAATTTTTCTACAGAATCTGCATCTAAAAATTTTTGCACTCCAACAACCTGATCGCCTTCTTCTAAACGCACGAGAGTGACCCCTTGAGTGTTTCGCCCGATATTGCTGACTTCTTGCACCCTCAATCGCAATAAAATGCCTTGTTGAGTCAATAAAATAATTTCATCCGATTCATCCACTTGTAACGCCCCAATGACCGGGCCATTTCTTTCATTCACTTTGATAGAAATGACCCCTTTAGTGGCGCGGGATTTAGACGGATATTCTTTAACAGCCGTGCGTTTTCCATACCCATTTTTTGTCACGGTTAAAATGCTTCCCGTGGTCTTTGGAACGCATAAAGAGACGACGCAATCAGAAGAGTCTAATTGAATGCCTCGAACGCCTGAAGCATTTCGGCCCATGGCGCGAAGTTGAGATTCAGGAAAACGAACCACCTTTCCTTGAGCCGAAAACAATAAGATATCATCTTGTCCATGCGTGATCTCTGCACCCACCAACGTATCTCCTGGTTGAAGCTTACAGGCGATGACCCCAGACGATCGAACCGTTTGCAAATCACTGAGTTGAATCTTTTTTAAAGTACCAAGCGCGGTCGCTAAAACGACATATTGTTCTTGAATAACTTTCCCTTTTTCAACGGGTAAAATGGTGGTAATGCGCTCCTCGCCCACTAAAGGCAACAAATTGACAATGGGTCGCCCTTTGGCGGATCGACCCGCTCGAGGCAATTGATAAACTTTTAACCAATAGACGCGGCCTTTCGATGAAAAACAGAGGAGACGATCGTGGGTGTTGACAACCAAACAGCCTTCTCCAAAATCTTCTGTTCGAAGGGTTGCTGCGGCCTTGCCCCGGCCTCCTCGGCGTTGCGCGCCATATTCACTGAGCGGCTGATACTTAATATAACCTTTTTGAGAAAACGTCACGACCACCGTTTCATTGGCAATAAAATCTTCATCTGCTAATGAAAAGGACGCTTGAATCTCTGTTTTTCTCCCATCCGCATAGGATTTAAGCGACCGCAGCTCTGTTCGAATCACTTCCGTTAATTTTAAAGGATTGTTTAAAATTTCATTCAATCGCACCAATTCCATACGCGCTTGAGCGGCTTCTTGAAGCAATTTGTTGACTTCTAATCCAGTCAATCGATGCAATCGAAGCTCTAAAATCGCGCTGGCTTGTTCCGCAGTCATTTTAAACGAGGCAAAATCAATCACCTCTTCTACAGAAGCCGCCTGATTCATATGGGAGCGCTCCAGAGATAATTGATTCCAATCCGTTTCCATTAAAGCCGTTTTTGCTTGAGCAGGAGAATCAGAATTTTTAATCAACTGAATGCAATGATCGAGAAAATAGAGCGCGGTCATTAACCCATCTAAAATATGTAAGCGCGCTTTGAGTTGCTCATGATCGTGGCGTGTGCGACGCAACACAACCATCCGGCGATGTCGAATAAAAGCCGCGATCATCTCTTTTAAATTCATTCGGACCGGTCGACCTTCCGAAACGACTACCATATTCACTGAAAAAGGTGTTTGCAGCGCAGTCTGCTGATATAGATGATTTAAAATGACTTCTCCCACGACGCCGCGTTTAAGCTCAATCACCACGCGAATGCCATTTCTATCCGATTCATCGCGCAATTCAGAAATGCCTTCCAGTTTCTTCTCCTTAACAAGTTCAGCAATCGATTCCAATAGTCGACTTTTATTGACTTGATAAGGGATTTCACTGACGACAATCTGTTCTCGATCGCCTTTGGTTTGAACCTCTGCGCGCGCGCGAAGCACCACTCGTCCTTTGCCAGTGCGATAGGCATCTAAAATGCCTTCTGTTCCATGAATGATTCCTGCGGTCGGAAAGTCTGGACCAGGAAGATGTTCTAATAATTCTTCAATCGACAATTCTGGATCATCGAGATAAGCCAAACAGGCATTTAATGTCTCTTCCAAATTGTGCGGAGGAATATTTGTGGCCATCCCCACCGCAATGCCCGTGCTCCCATTGACCAATAAATTGGGAAATGCTGCGGGCAAAATATCAGGGATTTCTTCACAGCCATCGTAGTTGGCAGAAAAATCTACTGTTTCTCGGTCTAAATCTTTTAATAATGTTTGCGCAATCGGCGTCAATCTCACTTCCGTATACCGCATATGGGCTGGCGGGTCGCCATCCACAGAGCCAAAGTTACCATGACCATCGACTAAAGCGTATCGTAATGAAAATTTTTGAGCCATGCGCACTAAAGCTTCATAAATGGGCGCATCCCCATGAGGATGATATTTTCCTAAGACGTCCCCGACAATACGCCCTGATTTTTTATGCGGCTTTTGAGCAACATTGCCCAATTCATGCATGGCGTATAAAATTCTTCGTTGAACAGGCTTTAGGCCATCGCGAACATCAGGTAAAGCTCGCCCCACAATTACGGACATCGCATAGCCCAAGTAAGCGGACTTAATTTCATCTTCAATGCTCACATTGATGATTGTTTCAGAAAGCAACGCCTCGTCTAAAGAATGTTTCGTCATAACGTTTATTCCGACTGTAATAAATTTCTTGAGCTAAGAAAATATAAATTTTCTTATTCATGCTGGGAATGTTTTAGAAATAGTGTATCACAGTGAAGGAAGAGTTCTTCACTGAAGACCATAATTTTGAAATTAAACCGTCATTATCGACAAGTTAACCTCAAAAATATAGAACAAGCTTTGCTTCTTTTCAAAAAAAGAAAAGCCCATTTCGAGAAGGGAAAAGATCAATTATCTTGATTCTTCATATAAAAATTCATCACATTTGGAAAAAATTTTCAAAAAATCAACCATTGCCTCTCTAGGCAATTGCTCAAACCATTGGGTTAAAGCCAACCAATGCGTTGAATCTTTGAGTAAAAAACTGGTGATTCCATATTGAGTGAGTTGCCGAATTAATAATTTTTGTTCTTCGTCACTGCATTGGCGAAACGCCATGGACCACATGGCTTCTAAAGGATTACTGGCCGCTTCCAATGACTCTGTTTTTCTGGCGTCGTTGACAAAAACTTCTCGTTCACCTAAAGGAAGACGTTGCGCTAAATTATATTCAATTGCCGGCCCTCGAATGCCATTGCGTCGTCGAAAATTCCACCGCTCACGTTTTGCTCGCTTATGAACTCCTTGAACAGTTGTGGGCATTCCAGGCATTTTTGCAATTTCCTTGGGAGGGTGCCATATATCAAGCTTTTGGGTGTTATCGATTGTATTCACAATTTTTCACAATAAATTAATAAGAAAAAATAAAATAATAAAGATTGTATGCCATTCAAAAGCATCAAAGTTTCACCCCAATGCTTATAATAGAGTATCGCAAAATATAAAAAAACTCTATAAAAACTCCTAAAAATCGGTCATTTTAGATAATTTTCCCCATGAAATCATTTTCTATGAAAATTTTTGATTTTAACTCCTCTCTGAAAAATGCCTTTATCTCATTCATTTACACTTATTTTTATGTTAAAGACTATAAAAACGTCCCTAAACCTGGCCCATTTGCCCGTTCACTCATTTTGAAAAATAACGCAAAGCAGCCGCCACCGTTAAAAAACTGCCTGTGACGATGACGCCTTGATTGGTCTGCTGACGCGCTGCGAGAGAAGCGTTTGCCAACGCTTGCTCCATGGTAGAAAAGGTATAGGCTGTGGAGGGTTGGAGGGCAGAAAGGATTTCTCCTGAACTAAAAAATTGGCCAGGATCGTTCCAACGCGGCAAATACCACACAAACCGATTGTCTTTTCTAAAGGGAAGCAAACTTTCGGTCAATGCCTTTCTTCTCAACATTGAAAAAACAATGTTCCAACGGCAAATGGATCGACGGGAGCCAGTAAATTCAAGCAACTGTTTCAGCCGCCTCAAGCTTTGAGGATTATGGGCCACATCCACCAGAGACAACGGTTCATCTCTAAGCGTTTGAAACCGTCCAATCAACTTAAATTTTTCAATGAGAGGCTGCAAAATATCCCTGGAAATTTTCCCAAATAAACATTCCCACGCCACAATTGCCGCTCCAATGCTTGCCGCAGGCAGCATTAAGGCAGAAAAAAACAGATGGCGATGATATAAGGTTTGAAAGCAGGTATCAAACACTTGAGATTGCTCCATCTGCCAATCTTTTCCTATCTGAATTAAAGGTGCTTGCAATAACTGCGCCCTTTCTAAAACGCTCTGAGGAGGAGAAGGCATGGCCAAAACTATCGGAGTATTCTCTCTAAAAATCCCTGCTTTTTCTTGACCAATGGCTTCTAATGAATGGCCTAAAATTTCAGTATGATCGAAATCAATTCCAGTCAAAATGGCCAAATTGCACGAAATAGCGTTCGTTGCACAAAATCGCCCGCCCAATCCCACTTCAATGATCCACAGATCCAGGTTCTCTTTTTTAAACAATGCCAGGGCGATTAAAAAAGTGCGTTCAAAAAAGGTCAAGCCGCCCTCATCCTTTGAGGCAGATAAAAACTGAGCCTCCATCTCTTGAAATGTTTCAAACGCGATCGCCTTTCCATTAATGCGAATGCGTTCATTGATGGAAAGAACATGGGGAGAGGTGAATAGACCCACGCGCTTATTGCGCGACAATGCCAACGCCTCCAAACAAAAACAAGCAGTGCCCTTGCCATTGGTGCCGGCAACAGTGACGACGGTGACTGCGGGAGTGGGACGCAAATTCCACGCATCGACCGCTCGGCCAACTCGGAAAATAGACCGCTGCGACAACCCATCTCGCGTAATGCGATCAATATTAAAAAAGCGATCGTGTGGATTCAAAAAGAACACTCTCCCAATTAAAATCCTATCAATTCTGTAGAAAAATCATAAATGCGTGCCATTAATAAGTGAGAATGCGATGGCGATTCTGGAGGCAACTAGACTCTTCAAAAATGTCTTGAGACGATTTTTTTCTGAAAGAATCCCAACGAAGATTTAAAGGCTTTTCTAATTGTCGAATGATTTCTTCGCTTCCGAAGACAACGACTCCAGCGCCTTTGATACACGCATCCAATCGCGCTTGATGTAACGCAATGAGCGCATTATCACACACCATTGAACGTTCCTTTAAAAATATTTTTCGCAATGCGTCTGGAGCCATCATCTCGTCATTGATTTTTGGAAAATACCACCGCGTATCTTCTTCTAATGTCCAGGGCATCAATGACTCTTCCCATAACGATCTTTTTTGCATCCCGCAAATGGCATGCCATCCTCGTAAATCAAATAATTTTTCAAAATCTTTTAATCGCAGAAAGAGATAACGCACTGATTTTGGATTACTAGCGACATCTAAAATGAGAGGAGGATCGCCAGCAAGCACTTCAAAATGCGCTGCCAAACTGCAGTCATTGATCCAAGCCATCAAATGCTCTGGAGACACTTTACCATATAGAATTTCCCACGTGATCACTGCCGTAGCAATCGATGAAATCGGAAGTTTTTTAGAGACGATTTCTAATCTCTCGATATAAAGGGTTTTCATAGAGCCGCGCATATAACGATGCACTTGATAGGACCAATCCTGCCCAATCCATTTGACTTTAACCGCCAGCTCCTTGATGCGTGTGCGAAGAATAGCTGGAGGATCGGACTCGCCAATGACTGCATAGCGTCCAGCTTTTAAAATTTTTGCTTTACGACTGGCAATTTCTTCCCGAGTTTCTCCTAATTCTTCTAAATGATCATAATCAATTGAGGTAATGACAGCAACATCTGCCTCCAGTAAGTCAATGCAGGCATGATCGCCGCCAAGTTCAATTTCTAAAACGACTAAATCCAATAAAGCATTTTTAAAAACCCAGAGCGCAATGAATAAAAGCCATTCAAAATGATTTAATTCAAGTTTTTCAACAATAGGAAACGTTTGTTCAAACAGTTCACAAAGATATTCTTCCGGCAACACTTTGCCTTGAATGCGGATCATCTCCTGCAAAGAATACAAATAAGAAGAAACCAGAACCCCTACCCGTTTTTTAGCTGAAACAGCAAACATTTCTAAGCATCGGCAGGTTCCACTTTTACCCATTGTGCCTGTGACAAAAACAACATTTGTGGCCAGATGTCTCAAGGGTCCAAGATATTGCAGAACTTGTTTCATCCTTTTTTGCCCTTCCAGAGTTCGGCTGCGGTAGCATCGCCGAGACTCGAAAATTTGGGACCAATCACTTAAACTTCTCAAGCTGTCCTCCTCTTTAGGCAAGATTGGTTTTATTTAAAAGCAGCTTAACAGAAGATTGAATATTTGAAAATATTCTTCGATTTCTAACAGATAATGCATTGAAATCAGAAAATTTTCGTATCTTTGATCGGACATACAGAACAATGCAACGGGCAGTAAAATTGATGACCAATGCCCATAATATAAAAAACTTGAGAGACAATTTCATACGAGCCAAACACAAAAAGGCCCTTTTTATTTAATAACGCATCCAATCGCAGTTGATGTAGAAATTTTGCAATGCGATGGCGGTGTTGTCGTTTTAATATACACAATTGCGTCACAATGCCCTCTTCTAAAAGTAACCGATTAGAATTCATTTCTCCAATCGTAGGAGAAAAAAACTGAAAATCAAATCGAGGGTACATTTTAAAAATCTCTAATTCTGTCGCATCTTGCTCGACTAAAGGCAGATCACAGAGAATATTCCATCCTTTCAAATATTTTTTTTCTTCAAGATCAATCAAACGCCGAGCCAAACTTCGCATCCTTTCCAAGGAATGACACGTATCTACAATCATGACAGGCTCCATGGTCAATTCATGAAATGAACCTGCAATATTAATCTCAGAGATGGCTTGGAGCAGTAAATCAATATTTATTTCCCCAAATAACGCTTCCCATGACACAATTGCGCTTGCCATCCCGTGAGCATCATATTGACCAACCGGAAATAAGTATCTCTGCCGTTTGATTCCTGTTAAAACGCATTTCTCGGGGCAATCTTCACTCAGTTGCCAATGTTCTCCCAACCAAAAAGCATGAACACCCAAATCGGTTAAATTTTTTTTCAATGCAGCAGAGGGGTGTTTGATGGCGACAATAACCGATCCTTGTCTAGAAAAGGAGAGCGATCCTCGCTCCATTCTTTCTTCAGCTTCCCTTTCCTTGCTCTTAACTTCCTTTTTTTCACTGCTGCGATGATCATCCATCAAAAGCAGTAAATCCGATCGCAAATAATGAATCGCGGGCTCTGCCCATCCTAATTCCGATTCAATAATAATTAATGAGGCATTTTTTTCCTCAAAATAATCTAAAGCGGCGAGTAAGAGGGATTCGGCGCCATTTAATTTTAATTCATGACCCAACTGCTTTGTTTTGTCTAATAACGATAATAAAACCGATTCCGCAATAATTTTTCCATTAAATCGGATCTGTTCGTTGAGACTGATTAAAGAATTTGATAAAAAAAGCCCGACCCGTTGGCCATGAGCAATGCCCAACTGCTGAAGCAAGTGAGCCGAAATTTCAGAAGAATATTTTCCGGAAATTAAAATAATTTTAGGAGCAATCGATTTAAAATAGTCGAGTTGATGCAATGCTTTTAAGATAATAGGCCGTAAACGGGGATGCTTGTGCATCCGTTCTCGGAGATAAAAAAGTTGTTCCCAAGCATGCAACGTATCCACTTCAACTGACGTTCCCTATGACAAAAGATGACTTACTCTCAAACATCAAACAAACGTGGGATATTGCCCGTTTATTCCATGCAAATTCGAGAGATAACTTAGAAGATTAGTTTATCTAAAGCCTAGTAAGAAAGCAATTTACGTTTTCCAAGGTGATCTGGAGCGCTCACAATTCCCTGCGTTTGCAACTGTTCCATCAAGCGGGAAGCCCGATTATAACCAATGCGCAAATGTCGTTGTAAGGCAGAAACAGAAACGCGTTGGCTCTTTTTTAAAAAAAGGTGCGCTTCTTCTAATAATGGGTCATTCAAATTGTCGCGCGCTGCTTTCATTGGACGCAACTTTCCATTGACTCCAGCAGCTGGCTCTGCAGAAGGGCCCGTTGAAAATGAGACCGTACCAAAGGGTTGCGATCTCTCAAAATCATCTGAAACGCGCTCCTTCCAAGATTCTACCATAAATCGAATCAAGGAATCAGGGACTTTTCCTCCATGAACTCGAATCAATTTATGCGAATCGATCGATTGAAAGAGCATATCGCCTCGCCCCAGCAGCGTCTCTGCCCCTGGCTGATCTAAAATGATTCGAGAATCGATTTTGCTGGCGACAGTTAGTGCCAAACGTGTGGGGATATTTGCCTTTAATGAACCCGTTAAAATATCTACAGATGGCCGTTGAGTCGCTAAAATGAGATGAATGCCCACTGCTCTCGATTTTTGAGCTAAGCGGATAATTTCAGGCTCCACGCTTTTTCCTAACGTTAACATTAAATCGGCCAGTTCATCGACGACGAGAACAATGCGCGGAAACCTCTGAAAATAACATTTTTCTCCCGTTTGTTTCTCTTCCATCTCTTCCGGGGCAGGACAATAATATAAGGGCGAGCCCTCTAAAATTGCACTCTCAATGCGTGCATTATAATCTTCTAAATTTCGAACCTTTAATTTGAAGAAAGTGCAATAGCGGTATTCCATCTCTTGAATGCACCAGGCAAAAGCTTCTCGCGCTTGTAAAGTGTCTGTCACAATAGGATAAAGCAAATGAGGGAGTTGCTCATATAAAGAAAATTCAACCATCTTGGGATCAATAAAAAGAAAGCGTAATTCTTCAGGAGAATTCCTCAATAGCAAACTTAAAATCAGCGAATGCAACGTTTCAGATTTTCCCGATCCCGTCATCCCGCACACCAGCAAATGAGGCATTGAAGCTAAATCAGTATATTGAGGACTGCCATCGCCTTTAACGCCTAAAATCATTTCTAAAGGCTTGTGTTGGTCAGGAAGTGCCCAATTATAAAGCAGCGAAGGAAAGCGCACGATTTGGCGGTAAGGATTCGCTAAATCCACATTAATGCGATTCGTTCCTGAAACCGTCTCTCCAATTGTGACTGCAGGAACGGCCAGTGCTCGGGCCAGATCATAATTAATATTAAATAATTTCGCAGCCTTCATCCCTCTGCCCAATTTTAACTCATAGCGAGAGATTAAAGGCCCGGGGCGTACTTTTTCTACTTCTGCCTCAATTTTAAAATCTTTGAGGGCATCAATGAGGGCCTCGGGAACGGCTGGTAAGCTGAATTGACTGAAATCAAGCTCTTTTTGTTCTTCTGGGAATCGCTCAAAATAAGTTGAAAGATTAATCGGAGGATACTCTTTAAGCGCCCGAGGCTGATTGCTTACTCCAATACTGGGACAAAATGAGACAGGAGACTTTGAGGTTACACCGTTTTTTGTTTTCAATTCTTCTTCTTTTAACGCTTGATCTGCGGGATGAAAACTTTGCGGATGACTTTCATCAACATTTGGAGAAGGATGCATCGGCTGCGCGGGTGATGAAATGAAAAAATTTTTAACAACTTTCTCCCCATTTGCAGGGACAAACCGATTAAAAATTTTGGTGTAAATCCGTTTTTGCCACGGCGCTAATCCCACTAAAGAAAGAAAAAATTTTTTTAAAAACAAACGTCCCGAACGCCACCCCATTTTTAGCAGTTCTAATTCCCAAAAATCTAAATTGAGGCGTTTGTATTGATCCTCTTTAAATAAACGAAGAATCGTACCCAGGCAAAGAAAAAGAATAATGACAAGAAGCGGTTTTACAGCAATCTTATAGTTCGATTCTAACCTCAAAAGCAGATCGCCAATGATTCCGCCTAACCGCTGTTGAGACAATAGAGCGCTTTGCCCATCAGCAAATCCTTGTTCCACGGATTGAAATGGGGAAGCAAAGCATGTCGCTAAAAGGGCTGACAATGCAGAAATGCCGCTAAAACCTCCAAAATAATCTAAAATTTTTGAAAAAACAGAGGACGATTTTCTGGAAAATTTTGGCAAAGAGGTATGAAAAAGATAAATAATAAACAGCATGATGGGAATAAAATAAGCCCCTAATCCGAAAAGATTAAAACATCCTTTCACCGCACTGCTCATGGGCTCACCAAAAATTTCTACAGGGAACGCCGCGCTTTGTCCATGGGCTTGAAGAAGATTTTTCGTATAGTTAGAAGCAGCCAGAGCAAGCATGAATAGCATTAACAACATTCGGTAAAATTGCCGAAAAATTTGTATGATTTTTTCAGTAGACTCTTTAGTTTTCACGGTTTTACTCTTATTTTTCTCATAAATTTAGCACGGGAGAAACCATCTGGATTAAATGATGAACAACAAAAAATCATTGACAATCCTTTTGTCCTCTTGCTATTTTGTCAAACCCATCTCGAGGATTCAAGTCAACCTCAAGACAAACCTCTGAAACAACTTGCATGCATTTTGTTTTAAAGTAAACTGTTTCTAATAATGCGATGTTTCCATGAGACCAGAGCTATTGATTCGGTGAATCCACACCTTAATGATCTTCATTTTTTGGGAATCCCTTTGTGTCACATTTAGATTCTACCCTCACCCCTTTAACGATTCTTGGCTCCGGCCCTGCTGGATTGACTGCAGCGCTATATGCAGCTCGAGCGGGGATATCTACTCAACTTTTCTCTGGAGCAGAAATCGGTGGGCAATTGACCACAACCTCTATCGTAGAAAACTGGCCCGGCGGAGCTGCTCAACTCACCGGCCCCGAATTAATGAGCCAAATGGAAGAACAAGTCCGACGATATCCTGTGAGCATTCATCATGAAGAGATCATTGGTGCAGATTTCTCTACTCATCCTTTTCGAGTATGGACGAAAAATGAAAATTATCAAACTCATGCTGTCATTATTGCCACAGGAGCTCGCGCCCGCTATCTCAATTTACCCAGTGAAGCTGCTTATTTTAATAAAGGGGTTTCCGCTTGTGCCACGTGCGATGGCTTTTTTTATCGCAATCAAGAAGTCGCTGTAGTCGGAGGAGGAAGCGCCGCGTTAGAAGAAGCGCTTTACCTCAGCGAATTAGCTCAACACGTTCATTTAATTCATCGACGCACATCTTTTCGAGGAGAACATATCCTCCAACAACGTTTGCTGCAAAAAGCATCAGAAGGGCGCATTGTGCTGCATACCCCTTATCGCGTTGATGAAATTATGGGCGATGGAGAAAAAGTCACCGGAATAAAATTAGTCAATGTGGGCGATGAAGATTTCCTTCCGAAGCAAAAATCTCTATTGCTCCAAGCCGTGTTTATTGCTATTGGAAGAGAGCCCTGTTCTAAGTGGTTAAAAGGACAATTATTGACAGATGAGAATGGGTTTATTATTCCCAATACAGCACAAAATGGACTGAAAACTGCAACTTCTATTCCGGGAGTGTTTGCAGCTGGAGATGTGGTGCAAGGCGCCTATCGTCAAGCCATTACAGCCGCTGCCAGTGGATGTATGGCCGCTTTAGATGCGAAACATTTCTTAGATTGTGCTTGAGTCATGAATGCATTGGATAACTCGAATGAAGGACGCTTCGGATTGCTGTAAACAATCTCCACTTTACTGCTTTTAAATCGAAAGCAGATCGTTTTTTAATAGAATTTGGCTCTGCGCTCTCATTTCTTTAAAGCCCGGATTAAACATTTTAAGACTCAAGCAGATGCGGCTCAGAAAGATACGGTTTTAAAAACGACTCCAACTGATAGAGCCGAATTAATTTTCGATGAGGAGAGATGATCCCGGTCAATTGAACATTATTTTTAAAATCACTCATATAATGGAGCAAATGAATCAACGCTGCCCAGCCAGAGGCATCAATATTTTCTAAAGCTTCAATATCCACAAAAAAAGGATTCGAACATGCAGAAGAGCCGTCCATTAAATGGGGGCCTTCACTTTTTCCAGTAGGAAGAATTTGCTCGCTCCGATGAATCGATCTCTGGGGATTTTTGTGGGTGGTGACATCCAGTAAAGTCTTCATCCAGCTTCCCAAGCTTTCCCAAGCGCGCATACTGCTCCATTGTCCATACCAAGTATATGCGTCTCGTTGTTGTTGCAACAAATCTTCTAATGTTGAACGCTCTAATGAGCCGTGCAAACTGATTTTATTTGGCTCAAAGCAATACGAAAACTGCTTTCCCATTAAAAAGATTCCTTTTATTTGTTCTTCTTCCGCCAAGAAGGGATGCACTCAAAGCGCAGTCTCTTCTTAAACGGTCAATGCTGTTGAGAAACGGCTCACTCAAACGAGAGAGTTGAGACGTCTTGATGCTTACTTTGAATCTCTTGCTGGAGAATTTCTCTTAGAGAGACGTTTCCAAAATAGATATCTTCGATTTTCCAACGATTGTTTTGGCTTTTAACCCACAGAAAAAGAGCAGTGATGGCCGGCTCTTCAGCGGCTTCTTGGGCATTCGCGTAAAGCGTTAATTCCACCTGAGCCTGATTGCCTGATTGCTGAATCAATTGCATATTTATCTTGGAAAAATCAATCGTATCGGACATTAACAGTTTTTCGCAATTTGAAATGACTGCTTCTTCCATCATATTTTTGGAATCATTTCTCTCTTCTTGGGAAATAGCGCTCAATGAAGGGTTATCAAAAGCGTCTTGAATGCCCAAATCAAAATCAATCCACTCATCAAAATCAATCAAATGACGAAAAATATTTTGAGATAGCTTTCCCAATCGATTTTTGACATCAATCAATTCTTCTGGTAAGGCGTTTGACTCTTGAGTGGAATCATGTAATTTTTCTAAAACTGCACCCAGTAAACGCACTGCATCATCCTGAGTTTGTAATTCTAAAATATTAGAAATGTCGAAAAACTTTTCATGACTGCTGCCATCATAAAGAGCGGGCAAAGGCTCGGCTTCTGATCGATGAGTCGTCTTATTGGAATTGTCTTCTGGATTAAGAGAGGGCAAAGGCTCTTGCTCATGAAAAATTAAAATCTTTGGAGTCATTTCTGACTCTTTTTTTTCTACAGGCTTCATCGATTCTCCTGCTGAAGCAGTTGACAGAGGAATAGAAGAAACAATTTTTAGATCTGCTTTTTCCGTAGCCTCATTCATTTTTGAAGAATTTTCTTGCGAACGTGCGTGGAAAAATCCGAAAAAAATTCCCAGGGCAAACAAAAAAATCACCACGGCGCCAATGATCTTGTAAATTTTTGAATTCAAATGATAAAAATTATTCACAAAAATATTTCCTTAAGTTCATACACTGAATAATAAATAATATAGACGATTTTGATTCATAAATAGACTTTCAGCTCTATCTATTTCTCTGAATTGCCATTTTTACTTGCTCGCATCAACGCAAGCGCGGTTTCTTCTAATGATTGATAAGCAATGGCTCGAATAAAGGTATCGCCCGATTTCATTTTTGAAACCTGCGAAGAATTTAAAGCCGTTGGGTTAATCACTCGTAAGTTAACAAAGGTTTCTCCAAAGGGAAAAGAGGAGGTAATTTTTAACTCTGTTGTGCTGGGCAGTTGAAGACAGATTTCTTTAGAAATCGCAATTTCAATTTTCGCCCTGAGCGTTTTCGGATTCAAGCGGATCTGTTTCACACATCCAATCTGAACGCCTCCCAATCGAACCGGAGAGGAGATCTTTAATTCCCCAATATTTGAAACTTCTGCATAAAGCCTGCAGACGCCTGCCCGCCCCCATTGGGGACGCAGTGACCGCTGCGCTAGGGGAATCAAACATCCAATAAATAAAATAATCGTCAATACCCCAATCCAAATATGTAGCGGTTTTTTATCATTTTTCATAAATTCCCTACCATTCTGAGTCGTTTATACACTTTCTTTTGTACATACTGTACACAATAAATCGAAAAATAAAACAGCCAATAAACTTAATGTTACCCCACGCGTGGTTGCTTGACTGACCCCTTCTGAATTGGGAATCGCATTAAAACCTGTAAATAGGCTGATCCAACCCACAACCGTCGAAAAAATAGCCGTTTTAACCACTACTCTCAAGAGCTCATCACGCCAATGCACTTCTTGCCAGCATAAAGCCAAAAAATGTCCAGCATCAAAGCCAAAAAACAGTAAGCCCACTTCCGCAGAAGCAATCAATCCAATAATAACAAAGATAACAATCATTAAGGGCAATAAAACAAAAAAACTTAAAAATCTACATAAGAAAATCTGCCCGATGGGATCAATGCCCATTAACTCTAAAGAAAGCAGTTGCTCAGTGGCCTTCATCAAACCCGTTTCAGCAGTGAGCGCCGATCCCACTACTCCTGATAATAACCAGGCAGAGAGCACTGGCGCAAATTCTCGGATTAAAGGAAGGGCAATAAATAGAGGCAGTTGCCCTTCTAAACGAAAAGGAAATAAGGCGCGATAAGCCTGTAAAAATAAGACTCCTCCCATACATACTGCTGACAACGTCGTCACAATAAAGGGCCAACATCCAATACAAATAAATTGCTCTTTTAAAAGCGTGCTCAAGTTTTTTGTTCTAAAAATTGAAAAGATCATTTCAAATAAAAAACAAACTGCAGCCCCAAGATTTTCAATGCAGTGAATGATTGTTGAAAATAATTTTGTCAAAATTGATTCAAATAGCCACACTATTTCTTCTCCATTGCCCCTAATGAAATCATTTCTGATCCCGCTGGCTCCATTTTTTCAGAAGGCTTTGATTGAGCTTCCTGAATTCCTTGAAAAAAATCGTGATGATACTCTTTCACTCCGGCTGCCCAGGCGAGCGCATTGCTATCGAGCGCTTCACTGGGCCGCAATAAAAATTTTTCAAGAGATTCACTTTTTTGTTTTAAAAATTCTTGTCCTGAGCCTTCTAACGCCACATGGCCGTCCATAAGCAGATAAGCATAATGAGAAATTGATAAGCTTTCAGGAACATCGTGAGAAACCATTACAATCGTGATGCCAGAGGATTCGTTCAGCGTTTTCAACAATGTCAACATTCTTTGAATATTGACCGGATCTAATCCAACAAATGGTTCATCAAAAAGTAATACCTCTGGATCCAGTGCCATCGCGCGCGCTGCGGCAACGCGACGCGCCATTCCGCCCGAGAGCTCACTGGGATAAAGTTGCGCAATATTCGATAATCCCACTGCTTGCAATTTCATGCTCACAATGCTCTGAATTAACGGATCGGGAAATAACGTATGGGTTTTTAAGGGAAGAGCCACATTTTGATAGACCGTTAATTTGGAAAAGAGAGAAGAAGATTGAAGCAAAAATCCCATCCGTTTACGCAATTCATAAAGCTTGACACGAGAATTTAAGGGCAATGGCAGTCCATCAAATAAAATTTCTCCAGAATCTGGGCGAAGATGTCCAGCAATCAACTGAATAAAAGTGGTTTTCCCAATTCCTGAAGGGCCAAAAATTGTAGTAATTTCTCCTTTTTTTAAAGTAAGAGAAAGTTCTTGAAAAATTGGCTTTGTTTCTCGAGCATACGTTAATGAAGCGATTGAGAACACGTCTTATCCTTTTTTGCCTTGCTAAAAGTGGGAAGAATATCGAAAACTAATCGAGATCTTCAGCAAGCATTTCATTGCCTTCGAAATGAGGCAATGCCATTTAGCCTGCAATTATAATCAAGTCTAACCTAAAAGTAGTGTCTGTTCAAAAAGGTTAAGTCACTCTCTGCTTAAAAAGCAATATCTCAAAAATGCGCCCGCGTCAATGTTACCTACCTAGAATAAAAACATACTACCGAAAATTTCTCCTATTTGGATTGAAAGTAGCCTTCGTCTTCATTGGAAGGTTGACGAGCCGCTGCTTGAGCTAAAGCATCACATCGCATATTCTCTGGATGACCATTATGTCCTTTGACCCAAAACCAATGTATCGTATGACGCTCTAAAAGTGCTTGAAGTGCCCGCCAGAGATCTTGATTCAAAACAGCTTTATTATCCGCACGTCGCCAATTTTTTGTCATCCAAATGTTTAACCATTGCGTCACGCCTAATCGCACATATTGGCTGTCCGTCGTTAAGTGAATCACTTGTCCAGGAAGAGAACGAATGGCCTTCAATCCTTCAATCGCTGCCAATAATTCCATACGATTATTAGTGGTTAAAAAAAAACCTCCTGACAACTCTTTATAATGATGTTTATAACGGAGAATAATACCATATCCGCCTGGTCCTGGATTTCCTAAACAAGAACCATCAGTAAACACTTCAATAATCTTTTTCGACATTTCTCTTCCTATCATTCAGCGTCCCTTTTTTAGGAAATTCAAAACGGAGTTCAATACGACAGCATTGAAGACGCCCTTCTCTTTTAAAAATCTTTCTTTCCTAAAATTTCACGGCATGGCAGGAGCATAAAATTTGTTTGTCTTCTGTTTTTGTAGTATAAAACAAAAGAACCGAATAAAAAATAAACGGGCAAGTAAGCCCATCATAAAGCGAATAATCACCGTGATGAAGCGCCTTTGAAAGAACAATAAAAAATACTGGCAAAAGAGTGAAATGCATGCGAAAAGTTGTGCTAGATACTGAAACCACCGGAATCAATTTTGGCAAACCCATTTATCAAGATCATTATATTATTGAAATTGGAGCCATTGAGCTTATTGATCGCAAACCACGGAATACTTTTCAACGTTATATTCGCGCGCCGAGAGAAAGTACTCCAGAATCTTTTGCGGTTCATGGGCTTTCGTGGGAATTTTTAAAAAATTCTCCTGATTTTAAAGAAATTTCTCATGATTTTATTGAATTTATTAAAGGAGCGGAACTCATTATTCATAATGCCGCGTTTGATTTGTCCTTTATTAACGCCGAATTTTTCCGGGCAAAATTAAATTATTTAGAAGCTCCTTTAACAATCGAAACCATTTGTCCCACGATTATTGATACTCTTCGATTGGCCCGAAAACAATTTCCTAACCGAAAAAATAGTTTAGATGTTTTATGCCAGCGTTTTGGAATCTCTAATGCGCATCGCGTGAAACATGGCGCGCTTTTAGATAGTGAGTTACTGTTGCACGTCTATTTAGCCTTAACCGGCGGTCAGAAAACTCTTTTTTCCTTTTCAGATTCCGGCTCTATCGAAAATGAATCTGAACCCGCTGCCCTAATAAACAATCCATTGCTTCAAGAAAGCTCCTTTTTAAATCAGAACATTGAAGACGCTCCAAAGATTGCCTATGCCTCTCAAGAAGAGCTTTTAACTCATGAAGCCTGTCTTCAGGCCATTAAACCCTTATCGTGTCATCAAAAAGTGCAATGGCTCGAAGAAAACCTGCCCGTCTTACCTTAGCATTTTTTCAAAAATTGTTCCTTATCGAATTCAAGGCAAAGAAAGGCCTTCGGTTTAAACGCAATAGAAAGCTTTAGCTTTGAGGGATATTTCTCAATGATTTATTACTACTGAGATAAGACAAATCTCCCATAATATTTTCTTATTAAAATTGTAATCGTCTTGTCTCTGCGCAATCGGTAAATTCAACCGTCCATTCTTAAAACATTTCTCTCTCTTTCATTGAAAATAAACTTCTAGTCTTAAAATCTCTCTCAATATTTCAACCTAAATTCACAAGATCATTGCATTAAAAAAGATGAACTCTGAATCTTTCGGAACTAGAGTGGCAATTAATTCAGCAATAATGCCAATGCATTTAATAATTTATTTAGAGGATATTGAATTTATTAAGACACTCAAAGTATTTATCAAAGTTTTTTAACGATTTCAAATATCTATTCGGTCGGATCGAATGCTTTTCTAAAATTTTTGCTTTTCTAGAAATTCCATTTGCTCAAGTCCCCCTACTTCTAAAAACAATGGTATTAAGTCAATCTCTAACGCTCATTGCCTTCTATTCATAGAGAAAACAAATACTTCCTCTCGGCCTCAGTTCTCTAAAATCTTTGTGAAAAATAATTTTTAAGATGAAAAAACAACGATTAAAAATAAAATAACTTAGAAATCCCTTTATAAGCCGAATTCTCAAATAACTCCTTTGAAATCAAAAAGATATAAATTTTTTAAATGAGCAAATAAATTTCTTTTTAAATTTTAAACTACACTTTCAGAAAATAAATTTGTTTCAATTTAAATGTTAATTGAGTGAAAAAAGCAAAAAGGAAATTTCTTATGTCAATTTTTAAAAACATATACTCAATCTCTATTTTTTTTATTTCAAATACTTGTTTTGCTCCTCTTTATGCTCATTCTCCCTTAGAAAAGCCCCAATTTTTTAAAAAATGTTATCAAAAAAATTTAAAAATAAATTTTTATTCTCTATCTAATTCATCATCTTTTAAAACTTTTTTAGGTTCACCCTTTTTCATTCATCGAAAAAATTTGAAGAAATTTTTGAATTCTGATAAAAAGCGATTTTCAGTCCGTAGAAGCCCTTTTATTATCTTCATTAGCTTCGTTTCGACCCTTATATTAATGCATGCACTTATTATAAATTTCAAACATAAGAAGGCTAAAGGTGAGTTATCTCGCACTACCACAATCTCTACTGATGCGGAAGACAATCATCAGGATAATAGGTTAAATAATGATATGATTTCACAACCTAATTCGCAGAAAACTTTCATTGCTGATGGTAAAGCGAATGCTGATATAAACGCCCAACAATCTATTTTAAATAGTACGGAAAGCAATAAGATTTCACAACTTAATTCGCAGGAAAATTCCATTGCTGATAGTAAAGCGAATGCTGATATAAACGCCCAACAATCTATTTTAAATGGTACGGAAAGCAATAGGATTTCACTACCTAATTCGCAGGAAAATTCCATTGCTGATAGTAAAGCGAATGCTGATATAAACGTCCAACAATCTATTTTAAATGGTACGGAAAGCAATAAGATTTCACTACCTAATTCGCAGGAAAATTTCATTGCTGATAGTAAAGCGAACGCTGATATAAACGCCCAACAATCTATTTTAAATGGTACGGATGATCATGCTGGCACACAGGCATATAAAGAAGCTGTTACTTCATTTATCCAAAGCGACTCTGAAGATGAAAGCTCACATCACTCTGAAGACGAAAATCCAAATGGATCTACAGAGCAAAACCCAAATAAATGCGACGATGAAAACTTACAATCTGCTCTAGATGAAAATTCCGGGTCTATTGGGAACAATAATACTGATGATGATATCCTAGGAGATGTTGATTTATTGTGTTTAGAAGGATATAGGATTTTAAAATCTGCCTATATAGAATGCAAATTAGAATTCTGCACAGCTTTAGTAAACGCCTATCTTCGGCAATACGAAAAGCGCGGCCCTTCCCATACTACCCTTCTCCATTATGCGGCACAAAAAAATGATGACCCGATTTTAAAATTTTTGCTGAACTTCCCAAATTTTTTACAGAAAATTAATATCGATGCTTACGATACTGAAGGATATGCCCCCTTGCATTATGCTGCCTGCTCTGGCAATAGCGACTTCCTAAAATTACTGGTTGAACAGGGAGCAGATGTTAATAAACCGAGACAGGAGGATGGCGCTACTTCTCTTCATTTAACTGCAAGCATAGGGGATGTATCATCTGGAGAATATCTCCTTCAGAAGGAGGCAACAATAAATGCTAAAGATAATGGCGGGTACACCCCATTGCATTATGCTGCTATCCATAAAAAATTCAGCTTCCTCGAATTATTAGTTAAAAATAAAGCAAACCTTAGCGAACCTAATTGCCAAGGCAGTACACCTCTTCATTACGCGGTACTGCAAGAAGATAACTTGTCGGTACAATGTCTCATTGATAACAATGCGCCAATTCATGCTGAAAATAATGATAAACACACCCCATTACATTTTGCCATCTTTAAACAAGAAGAGAACCCTGAAGATTGTTCAGAAATTACCCAAATTTTTATACAATCTGACGCAGGAAAGGGTTTATTATCTACCGACGCAGGATATAAAGCTTTTGTATTGGCTCTGAGCACAAACAACACCATAATCTGCAAAGCTTTAGTGGACGCCTATCTTCAACAGTGTGAAAAGCTCGACCCCTTCCACACTACACCTCTTCATTTAGCGGTAATTCAAAAACACCGCGCGGCTATAAAATGGCTTATTGCTAACAAGGCACCCTGTGATATTCAAAATAAGCAAGGGCACCTCCCTTTCCATCTTGCCATCTTGCAACAAGACAAGAACTCTGAAGATTGTTCAGAAATTGCCCAAATTTTTATACAATTGAACGTAGGAACGGATTTATCTACTGAAACAGGATATAAAGCTTTTGTATTGGCTCTGAACACAAACAAAACCGCAATCTGCAAAGCTTTAGTGAACGCCTATCTTCAACAGTGTAAAAAGCTCGACATCCCCCATAACACCCCTCTCCATTATGCAGTAAAATATAATCATCCCTATGTAGCAGAATTTTTACTGGCCAAGACAAATTTTTTACAAAAAATTAATATCGATGCTTACGATATTCAAGGGCTTGCCCCGATGCATTATGCTGCCTGCTCTGGCAATGGCGACTTCCTAAAATTACTACTTGAACGGGGAGCAGATGTTAACAAACCTGCACAGAATGGCGTTACTCCTCTTTATTGTAACGCACTTGCAAAGCACCCCTCAGTGGAAAAATATCTCCTTCAGAATAATGCAACAATAACAAATGCTAAAGATAATAAAGGAGGTACTCCATTGCATTTTGCTGCCTTCTGTGGCAATGCTAACATCCTTCCTTTACTTCTTCAACATGGAGCAGCGCTTGGTGAGACTGACTGTGATGGCAATACACCTCTTCATTTAGCGGTAATTCAAAAACACTGCGCGGCTATAAAATGGCTTATTGCTAACAAGGCACCCTGTGATATTGAAAATTTTCAAGGACGCCCCCCGTTCAAAATTGCTATATTTCAACAAGACGAGAACGCTCGTGATTGTTCAGAAATTGCCCAAATTTTTATACAATCTAATGCCGGCACGGATTTATCCACCGAAACAGGATATATCGCTTTTGCATTTGCTTTGTGCACAAAAAAAATAAAAATCTGCAACGTTTTAGTGAACGCTTATCTGCAACAGGATGAAAAACTCAATATCCCCAATAACACCCCTCTCCATTATGCCGCAAAATATAATCATCTCGAGGTAGCAAAATTTTTATTGGGCTTCCCGAATTTCTCCCACAAAATTAAGATCGATGCTTACGATATTCAAGGGTATGCTCCAGTGCATAACGCTGCCTCCCATGGCAACCACCATTTCCTAGAATTACTGGTTAAACGGGGAGCAGATGTTAACAAACCTGCACAGAGTGGCGCTACCCCTCTTCATCGTAGTGTACTTGCAAAGCATACCTTAGCGGCACAATATCTCCTTGAAAAGAAGGCATTAGTAAATGCTAAAGATAATAAAGGAGCTACTCCATTGCACGATGCTGCCTTCCATGGCAATGCTAAGATCCTTCCTTTACTCCTTCAACATGGAGCAGCGCTTGGTGAGACTGACTGTGATGGCAATACACCTCTTCATTTAGCAGTGAATAACAAACACTCAGCGGTTATAAAATGGCTTATTACTAACAAGGCGCCCTGTGATATTCAAAATAAGCAAGGGCACCTCCCTTTCCATCTTGCCATCTTTCAACAAGACGAGAACTCTGAAGATTGTTCAGAAATTGGGCGAATTTTTATATCATTGAACGCAGGAACGGATTTATCTACCGAAACAGGATATAAAGCTTTTGTATTGGCTCTGGACACAAACAAAACCGCAATCTGCCACGCTTTAGTGAACGCCTATCTTCAACAGGGTGAAAAGCTCAATATCCGCCATAACACACCTCTTCATTATGCAGCACAATATAATAATCATTGCGATGTAGTAGAATTTTTACTGAACTTCCCAAATTTTTTACAAAAAATTAAGATCGATGCTTACGATATTCAAGGGTATGCTCCAGTGCATTATGCTGCCTCCTCTGATGATGACGGCTCCCTAAAATTACTAGTTGAACATAAAGCAGATGTTAAAAAACCTACACGCAATGGCATTACTCCTCTTCATTGTAGTGCACTTGCAAAGCACACCTTAGCGACAGCAAAATATCTCCTTCAGAACGAGACCATAATAAAGGCTAAAACAATAAATGCTAAAGATAGTACAGGATTTACTCCATTGCATTGTGCTGCCCACTATGGCAATGCTAAGATCCTTCCTTTACTCCTTGAACATGGAGCAGCGCTTGGTGAGACTGACTGTGATGGCAATACACCTCTTCATTTAGCGGTAATTCAAAAACGCCTCGCGGTTATAGAATGGCTTATTACTAACAAGGCACCCTGTGATATTCAAAATAAGCAAGGGCACCTCCCTTTCCATCTTGCCATCTTTCAACAAGATGAGGACGCGTGTAATTGTTCAGAAATTGTGCGAATTTTTATATCATTGAACGCAGGAACGGATTTATCTACCAAAACAGGGTATGATGCTTTGGTTTTGGCTCTGGAAAAAAACAAGACAAAAATCTGCGACACTTTAATAAACACCTATCTTCAACGTGTTGAAAAGCTCCATATCCGCCATAACACACCTCTTCATTATGCCGCAAAAAATAACCATCTCCCTGTTGTAAATTTTTTAGTGTGCCACCCAATAAACATCAACGCAAAAAATTGTAAGGGCAATACCGCTCTGCATATTGCAAAAATGCAGAAAAATGAAGTTATTTCCAATATTTTATATGCGAAGGGGGCTAAGTGAATGAATATCTAATTTCAATCAGAAAAAATTGGTCTTTTAAATTGTTACAATTAAAAAATTGTAATGCTATAAGGATTTACTATTAAAATAGTTATCAAAAACTCTCCCCTGTCTGAATTGTTAATAAAAAATCTGCCTTCCAAAGAAAAAATTTTTTCTCGTCGCTGATCTTATTTCGACAAGAAAATTATCTATCTCAGCAATATATTTTGAATCCGATGGACCTAATGTGCCAGTCTACATGAGATTTTTGGAATAAAAACCAAAAAATTTTAAACGAAAATAAAAACTATCTATTAAAACTCTTTTTAACCGAAGATCGCTTCTCATAGCGCCCTTAAAGCAGCCTAACTGCTCTTCCAATGTCTAAAATATTAAGACTTAATAATAAATACATCCTTTTTATTGAGCGCAATGATTCTGGGCATTGCTGGAAAAAATGTAATTATTATAGAGCTCAGTTCACTCAGAATTCTTTGTTTACCGCATCAAAAAAAGAGGTAATCGATAAATCGAACATGGGGACAATTTTTTCTTTCCAATGGGCTAAGTCCTAAATGCGGAACCATTGCACTATCGCTCAGGAGAAAATGGATTCTCTTTTGTAATAGACCTCAAAAATTAGCTCAAATAAAAATAATCCATTGCAAGCAAAATGCTTCACCTTATGAATTTTTTCAGTTTTTGCACCATTTTATGAATTTTAATGGAGTGTCCTACAACGCCACGGATACAAAAGATACCATTATATGATGATTGGAGATTGATTTTTTATCTCTTTTTAAATTTGAAATGAACTGCCGCATGCACAACTGGTGCGAACGTGGGGGTTCTTAATAACAAATCCGCTGGATTGTAAGGATTCTTCAAAATCTAAGGTGGCTTTATCTAAATAATATAAAGAAATAGGATCAATCAACACCGATAAATGTTCCCCTCCACAATCAATGGCAGTGTCGCTGTCTCCTGGAGCTGCTCGGTCCAATTGAAAGCCATATTTCAATCCACTGCATCCCGCTCCCCGAACAAACAATCGAAGAGACGGAATCGATTCTTGATTCGAGAGAGGAGAATGCCGAGTCCATAAATGATTTAATTGCGCCTTTGCGGCAGGAGAAATGGTAATCATCGCATTGCCTTTCTATCAGGGAGATTATTGTGTCAGAACTAAAAATTGCTCAGTGGTCTTGATTTTACTCAAATAAAACCCATCCTTCCGGATATCTCAATTCTATTTTGCTCAGATATGGCGTTTGATGCTGCAATGCTTTGAGCTGCATAAGATCCAACTGAAGATTAAATTTTTCAGGTAAATTCCAAACGACCTTTCCATGAGAATAGGCCATCGTCACGGAGCAAGAAATTTTTCCTCGTCTAAAATTATTCAACAAACGCTGTTTGAATTCAAGCAATTCTGAGCAAAAATTTTGAAAATCTTCCCCTTTATTTTCAGAAAGAAATTCGAAATTAAGTCCCCCAATTAATTTTACCCGAAGCTGGTTCCAATCTTGAATGCTTTGAGCAAAAAATCGAGCGCTTTCTGCTCCAGGCTCTCGTTTAATGCTCACCTCTACAATAATAATAGATTCTGGCTGACAAAAAGATTTTGCCGGTTCAAGGACAGAAAAAGGCGCAATAATTTGAATCGTTTCCTGAGAAGAAATTCCTGAAATAATGGCAAAAGAATCTCCCCGTTTAGTCCGTTTAAACCGAACTTTTTGCACGACAAGTGCAATTTTAATGGTAGGATTCCGACCATTGAAGGGGCTTTCTTTATCCAGATCCAGCTCTGTTTTTATTTGATGAAATTTAAATTCTTTTTCAAAAATCTTCAGCGGGTTACCTGAAAAATAGTACCCCAATGCTTGATACTCTTTCTGTAATCGTTGAAATAATGACCATTGGGATTTTTCACCCTCCTTCGCACTCTCTGATTCTGCACTTTTATTCCCTTCATCGTTAGCAGAAAATAGACCTTGTTGGCCCGCTGCACTTGAACGCGTTGACGTTTCAAGCCAAGTCAACAAGCCCGGGAGCTGATCGAATAATTTTTTACGATTTGGATCCAAGACATCAAACGCTCCGGCCATAATCAATTTTTCAACGCTGGCCCGCCCAAGATCTTGACTGGGGAGGCGTCGCAAAAATTCTTCAAAACTTTTAAAGGAGCCTAATTTCTCTCTCTCTAGAAGAATCGCTTCTACACTGCGATGCCCAAGGCCTTTTATTGCGCCCAATCCAAATTCAATCGTCATCGGAGAAGAGACGGAAAATGAGAATTGACTGTGATTGATATTCGGACTACACAATTTTATCCCCATGCGACGCGCTTCATCGAGCATTTCAGATAATTTGTCGGTGTGATCCAAATCAGAACTCAACACTGCTGCGATAAAATGTTCGGGGAAATGTGTCTTTAAATAGAGCGTTTGATAAGTGATTAAAGCATATGCGGCAGAATGGGATTTATTAAAAGCATAACCTGAAAATTTTTCCACCAAATCAAAAATTCTTTCTGCCAGCTCTTGACTAACGCCCTGCGTTTTTGCGCCCTGAGCAAACCGTTGACGTTGCTGCAACATTTCTGACGTTTTCTTTTTCCCAATAACCCGTCGCAGAATATCTGCTTCAGACAAAGAATATCCAGCCAATACTTGAGCAATTTGCATGGCCTGCTCTTGATAAAGAATGATGCCGTACGTTTCTTGTAAAATGGGTTTGAGTCGCTCATGTTGATAGTCCGGATCAGGATAAGCGCATACTTCCCGGCCGTGTTTACGATTAATAAAATTATCCACCATGCCAGATTGCAACGGCCCAGGCCGATATAAGGCAACCAATGCAATAATTTCTTCAAAAGAATCAGGCATTAATTTCAAAACAAGTTGGCGCATGCCGCGTGATTCCAGTTGAAAAATAGCTGCTGTTTGACCACTACAAAGAAATTCAAACACTTTACGATCGTCTAAAGGAATCTTTTCTAAAACTAATAGCGGCTGATTCTTTTTCTTTTGTTCTAAATGAATAGAACGCACGGCCTCTTCAAGAATCGTTAATGTCTTCAGTCCTAAAAAATCAAACTTGACCAATCCAATGCGTTCTAAATCGTCTTTATCACATTGCGTTAAAAAGTTTTTTTCTTCAGCATCTAAAGTCAGAGCAGTATAATGAGAAAGAGGTTGGGGGGCAATCACAATGCCGCCGGCGTGCTTTCCAACATTTCGAATCACGCCTTCTAACACTCGAGCCACGTCAAACAATGCCGAGACTTCTTCATCTTCTTCATATAATGTTTTAAGTGGAGGAGATGATTCCAAAGCCTTTTCTAAGGTCATACCCAACTCAAAAGGGACCAATTTAGCAATTTTATCGATAAAACCATAGGGATGTCCCAACGCTCGTCCCACATCTCGAATAACCCCTCGCGCCATCATTGTTCCAAAGGTGGCGATCTGCGCTACAGAAGCTTTACCATACAATTGCATCACATGCTGGATAACTCTATCACGCTTTCTGGGACAAAAATCAATATCAAAATCTGGAAGAGAAATTCTTGCGCTGTTTAAAAAGCGTTCAAAGAGAAGCTGAAATCGAATGGGATCAATTTCCGTAATGCCTAATGCATAAGCCACAAGGGATCCGGCTCCCGAGCCCCGCCCGGGCCCCACCGCAATATTTTGCTCTTTTGACCAGTGAATAAATTCTTGCACCACCAAAAAGTAACTGGCAAATCCCATCGAAGCAATCACATCCAGTTCATATTTTAAGCGTTGATGATAGTGTTGGCCCATCTCCTCTGTTAACGAAGCGCATTGATCAAGACGCTTCTTTAAACCTTTTTGCGCCAACATTTCCAAATAAAGTTCATTAGACATTTCTCCCGTCTCTAGCTTCGGCAAAGCGGTCGCATATTGTTTGGGAAAAATATTACATCGTTTGGCGATTTCAACGCTATTGGCTAAAGCATGGGGCAGATCATGAAATCGCTGAGCCATGGCAGCTTGCGATTGCAGATAATTTTCTTGAGAATAATGGAGCGTTTGCATTCCTTTATCCGACACTTGGAGCCCTTTCTGAATGGCCACCCGAACTTGATGGGGAGCAAATTCGGATTCAGAAAGAAAATAAATCGGATGAGTGGCGACTACAGCAACGCCGCTACACCGAGAAAGTTCTAAGAGCTGAGCGTTGACAACGCTTTCCCAATTCCCTCCGGTGCGTTGAATTTCTAGAAAAAGTGACCCTTTCCAATCATTCAAAAGGGTAGAAATAATGCGGTGATGATCCGGATTGGGTGGGGCTCTTAACAGATGGGTGATCAATCCGTCATCCCCCCCCGAAAGAAAAAACAGATCCTCTCGATAAGGCGTTAACTGCTCCCATGACAAACTTTTTTCCTTGAATGCATGTTCTTGCAAGGTCATGGTGCAGACCTGAGTCAACAAAACAAGTAAGGCTTGGTAGCCTTTTTCTGATCGCGCCAGTAAAGTCACCCGTCCTTGAATATTAGAGGCGCTGTGAACGCAAAAATCTACACCAGCAATCGGTTTTAATCCCTGACTATAAGCTGCAGAAGAAAATTGCAGCCATCCAGATATATTTAACACATCTGTTAATGCCGCAGCGGGATAAGAGAGCGCGTGCGCAGCTTGCACCAATGTTTTGGGTTGATGTAGCCCATCGACAATGGAATAATCACTGTGCATTCTTAGTGGGATAAAAGAAGGTTCGTTCTTCACTGATTTCTCACTTAATTTTCGGGAACCAAACGCTTTTAAAGATTATCCAGTCTTCAAAATTTTTCATTCGTGTCCCTCATGTTTATTTCTCCACGTCCATAGGCACGCTCTCAAAATAAGACGAAGAAGAGAAAGAGCCGATAATGGGAACTTCCCTTTTTGAAGAGCGCTTTAACACTTTTTTGACTGGCCCAAATGTTTGTCGATGAATGGGGGAAGCACCAAATTTTTCAAGTGCTTCTAAATGAGATCTGACACCATATCCTTTATGAACCTCGAAATGATAGCCCGGATAATCTCTGGCGCAGTGACACATGTGCCGATCTCGACTCACTTTTGCTAAGATAGAAGCAGCAGCAATGGCGGGCACCGATCGATCTCCTTGAACGATGGCCTGAGTTAAACAGGGCAATAAGGGCTTAACATTGCCATCCACTAAGGCTTGGATGGAGCCATTCGACAAATTGACCAATTGATTCGCCGCGCGTTGCATTGCTAACAAAGTAGCTTGGAGAGGGTTGTATTGCACAATCTCCTCCACTGAAGCAGTAGCGATTGCATAGGCTTCCACCGCTGCACAGATTTCCCCAAATAAAAGCTCTCTCTGTGTCGCTGAAAGCAATTTAGAATCTCTCAGACCAGAAGGAAAAGAAGTTTGGGGGCGCACTAAAACAGCCGCAACAAAAATCTCTCCAGCCAAAGCTCCTCTTCCTGCTTCGTCAATGCCTATGCAAGCCGAAATTTGTGCAGATGGCCATTGCCATTGCGAAAATGATGCTTGTAAAAACTGTTTCACGTCATCGCTTATTTAGAAACCAACTTCAGCAAAATTGTCTTCATTTTCCTCTTCTTCTTCCGAAAGAGAGGCATCGACGGCATAACTTTTTTCCGCAACTTCAACCACTTGAGCTGTTAAGTCAATGATATTTTGGGAAGAAGAAAAATAAAGAACAGCGCCGCCTTGAGAAGCAATTCCATATGCTCCGGTTAAAACAAGATCTAAGGGTTCTTCTTGGGCGTCAACCACTTGCTTTACCCATTCACTCAATGCCGCTGTTTTGGCTTGATCGCGCCGATCAATGCTGGCTTGCTTTTTTTTATCCAACTCTGCTAACTGCTCTGTCAATTTCACCTGGCTGCGGCGAAGTTGCTCTTCTGAATTACGAATAGATGTTGCTCGGACATTCGGTTGATAAAGAAGCCGTTGCATCTGATACCCTAAATCTTCGATATGCGCCTGCACTTTTTTTGATTCTTCTTCAATTTTTTTGACTTCTAAACTGTGAATTGCCGATAATCGCCGCATCTGAGGAGCTTTATCTGAAATGGATTTGACATCAACAACACCAATCCGAAAATTAAGCGCATTTAAATTTTTGAGTGGATTGTTTTGAGCCACTGTCATCATTGCCTCTTTCTCGCGTTTTGGCTCTTGAGGAGCGGCAAAAACCTGCGAAAAACTGGTAGATAAGAGGCTTAACACTCCAAGTCGCATCACTAACTGTTTATTCATAACTCATAACCTTTCACTTGACTATTATTTTTCAATCTTACGCGATTTTAAAGAATTTATGCAACCACATCATTGGAGGATGTCGCTTCAAAATCGAATATAAATTTGCTAGAAATTCCCAAATCTTCTTTAGTGCACAATTCAACGCAATGGCCAACCCAATGGTTAAACAGCGCGTTTAATACCGGAGAGATGTGCCATCCAATGAAAAATTGAAGGGGCGGAATGATGCTGATGGGAAGTTTAACAGTAATTCTAAATCCCAAGATTGAAGCGAACTTTTTTGCTTTTGTGAATTCCCTTATCAGTTTTTTCCATTCTTCACTGGCAATATTAAAAGCAGCTTCTCCCGGAGATTGTTTGGGCGATATATTCAAATGTTTACTAAGATCAACAAGTTTTTCTGCTTCATGCGGGCGTTGACTGATTAAGGATGCCCAGATTGCATAAATTCTTACATTTTTTCGAAGCATTTCAGGCAACCAATAACTGAAAGAATTGATGCCTAAAGAAAAGAACCCTAATCCCCCAGCAGAAAAAACATCGTTTTGAGCGGAAGAGAAAGTATAGCAGCGATTAACGAAACGATTGCCTTGCGTCTGATCCTCTGCGGACTGCAATTGCGCGGTTGGGGAAAGCTTCATCTTCAACTCAGGAGAAGGATAAAATGTTTTTGAACCATGATGCCCAAATCCCAAGCTCGCAAAGGTTCCTGAAAGAAAATCGTTAAAAATGGCATTGCGGTGATATTCCATTTGACGTTGCCGCCAAACAGGAAATGTTATTCCGCCTTCCGTTTTTATAAAATGTCTTTTCTGCCAATGTTTAGGAAAAAATTTTTCAAGGAAATATTTTCCAGGTTCGTAACTTTGATATTTGCCTAAAAACCAGGCGCTATTGTTCCATGTGCCGTTAATATTATTAGTAAAAAAATCAGCGCAATGAGCATTATAGGATGTTCTATTTTTATGGAAATTGAACCGCAATGAGCCCTCCCAGTGCGTCCCCCTTGTTGGAAATTCTTTAGAATCCATTGAAAATCCATATGAAAGCAATTGCACATTCGAATCCAGAACTTTATAAAACCAGCTATTTTTCTGATCTTCCTCAATCATCGGAAAATTTTTTTCACAAATTTCAGAAACTTTCGAAAGAATTTGAGGAGAACTTCCTGGCGTTGAAGTCGCAATGGTTTTAAAAAGTTCGCACCATTGAGGATCGTAGTTAAAAAGATTTGAGGTATGATGTCTCAGATCTTCCTTTTTCGGAGAAATCGTTGCCTTGATTAAAAAATTGGCAGGTAAGCGAGAATTTCTTAAGAAGTTGACAGTGAGCCCCGCTTTGCTGTTCATTTGATGGAAATCAAAAGTATTGGACAAAGCCCCATCTCCATGGGTCTTAAAATTGTACTTCGGTGAACATCCGAAATTCATTTCCCATCCAAAACATGGCGCAAACGAAATAGGATCTCCAAAACCGATATCCATTGCCGTTTTTATGGATTGAACAGAATGTCTTAAAAAAGGGACCCAATCACTTCCATCACTATATTGTAATTTTCTCTCCTCTTCTAAAGGACTTCCAAACTGCAACGCCGATTCCAAAGAAAAACTTAAACTTCGACCCGTTCCACAGAAATTATAACTTTCTACTGTACCGCCAAATTTCCAGTCCTTGCAGAAATTGTCGACATTAAAATTAATATCTTTCAACATCCCTTCTTTTTCAGTCGTAATATACACTAAATCAATGAGATTATTGTGGCCTTCAACTTTACTCCGACTCACTTCCACTTGATTAAAACTGGGCATGCGGAGCAAAATATTTTTATCTATTCCAATAGCTTTTGATGTTGCTACAGATCCAGCATTTTGAGAAAGAAGTTTTAAATAAAAAGGAAGAGCGACCCCTGCTTCATCTTTGATGAAAATATTGCGAATATAAGTGCGTCCTCCGCAACGACAATAAAGCTTAAGGGTCACTTCTGAATTTTCAATATCTTCATCTTTTTGCTCGCTAATTTCCGCATCAAGATAACCTTCCTTTTCAAAACGCTCCTTTAATCGCTGCTTGATGATCTCAACGTCTTCGTAGTTGACAGGGCGGCCAATTAAATTTTTTAGAGAAAAATTGCCAATGATCTCTTTCGTTTTTTGATCTGCCCCAACAATTTCAATATCTTTCCAAAAAAATTGTGCACCCTCATTCTCGATCATATAGGTCACATAGATGCCATCTTTTGTGGGAGCTAATTCCACTACAGGCAAGGACAATTCTGGTTTTAAATAACCATTTTGTCGGTAACACTCTTCCAACGCCCCTTTTTCATAGAGGACCGTTTCTGCGGAAAATCCGCTCGGTCTAAAAAAAGAAACGAGAGGATCGTTAAACAGAGGAGAGGAGGTCATTGACAATGCATTATAGAGCTCTGAACTGGATAACGCCTTATTCCCTAAAATAGAGACTTGTTTTAAAGAAGCAGGCTCTCCTAAAATAACGGAGATCCGCAATCGCACAGCACTTTTTTTAGAAATAGGAATCACTTGAATATGCAGACTCAAATCATGAATCCCTATACTTTCATGATTGCGACGAAATTGGGAACATAATACTTCAACTAAATTTTGATTGAATTTAGCGCCCACCTGAACAGTATTCGCTTCCAAAAATTGTTTAAAAACATCTTCCAGGTCTGGCCGAGAAATGCCTGTGGGAGAACGCCCTTCCACATCAATAGCCGCAATGCGTGGTTTAGGAACGCACTCGATGACCAATGTTTCTTCTCCTCGACGATAAAGTTTAACTTGATCGACTTCATCCGTGGCATAAAGTTCGGCAATAATATTTTGTGCCATCCCTTCTGAAAAATCACTTTCTTCCAATTGTTTTTTATAGCTTGTTGGAATTGCAGCGCTGGCAGCAGTGATCCCAGTAAATTCCACTTCTTTGATCCGAAATTCTTTTGCACTGCAACAGCTCGCCCAAGCATTTAACAAAAAAAGAGGCAACCTTATTGAAAAAAATTTGTTTTTTATTTTCACAAACCATCCTTTTGCTTGATTGAGTGGGGCTTCCCGATTCATTTGATTTCTTTATTGATTGACTGCTCTAAAATATCATTTTCTCTAAAATTCTTTTTTACAGCAATGTTACTATTTTTACTTTCTCTTAAATTGAAGAATACGCCACAATTTTCTTTTTTGTAATTCCTCTAAAACACCAGTATAAAGGATTTTTAAAAACTTGAAACCATCTGAATCGTTTGCGGGGAATAAAGCCATCAATGTTTGAAACAGAGCCAACTTTACCAAAATAAGGATTTGAGGATGGTTTCTTTTAAAGCAGTTTAGATACAATTGTGCTTTTGGGCAGAAAAAAAATTGATCTTTTTCAGATTCATTGTTTGATTTTCTTAAAAATTTCTGAGCGCAAAAATAGAGGAATTCTAAAATAATTTCTAAAAGACATAATTTTATAAATTTTAACCCGTGATTCAAGCTAAAGGGAATGCGTATTAAAACATATTTTCGGGAATCCTTTTCGATCATTTGACCCGTCAGTTGGTCCTGATTGGCTGGGAAAACATTCCACAATTCCTTGTATGCAGGCACGTTCTCAAGAAAAATGCTGTCTGGAAGCAAATGTCGTTGCACGGCGAATTCATTGACAAAAATCAAATAGAGCTCAGGCCGCGCTTTTGCCTCTAAAGATTCATTTTGCATTCCTTGGGAGGATGAAAACGGCGACATGGGAGCAATGCAACGAACACCAACGAGTTGCCCTTTTGTGAGTTGCAATTGATCAAGAAAGGAATTGGGAGAAACATCCAAAATTTCAAAAAATCTCATTCCTTGAAACCTATGAAGTTTGAGTTCTTCTTCCCAAGGTCCAGTCCACTGCTGTGAAGATTGCTGCAGCTCAGTAACGATCGCGTGCAACTGCTCTACGCTCGCATTTTGAGGAGAAATTAGGATACAAAAAAATACGGTGGCTCCAGGGATGATATGTAAAAAAAGGATTAAAATCGCAAAAAAACAGTGGATAAAGGTCCTGCCATATAAATGAGTAATTGACATACTCTCGGCAACCGATTCAATTCTTTGGTCTTGAAAAGCGTTCGACCCCCGGATGGAAAGAGATGAAAAAAAATAGGGATGGCGCCCCAGTTAAAGGAAAATAAGAGTGGTCCCCCGCCAATATGCACGGCCTGAGTGTTCATATAAAATACTTTTGCTGTCAATACATGAGCCAATTCATGCCATAGGATTAAAAAATACCAGATAACAATACCAATGAGGATTAAATGCTTCCATTTTTGAAAAAAAAAGGATTCAAATGTCATGATTGTCCTTAAAAATTGTTCATGCAGCGGCTATTATCGCATTGAGATAAGTGAATGATCTTTTTAGTATAAAGATTACCCTATTCCTCTCATTTAATTATTTCAAAAAATAATTAAATGAGCATACACTATTTCAGTAAGAAAATTCTATAGATTGTATTTTTAACCGCCATAAAAATTAAAGCCCTCCTAAAGATAACGATGAATGTTCATCGGAGAGAGAGAGAGTCCCAAGGGGCAACATGAAGCAATCTGTTGCTTGACATCCCATTTCAATTTCTGATGCACAATTACCCGCTCCGTTGCGCTGTTGTCATCCAAAGAGAGGCTCGACAATTGTGTGTAATACCATTCAAACAGCGGTAAAAGATGTGAAAAATTTAATTGATTGTCTAAAAATTCTTCGACTAACGCACTATTTAATGCATCAAATCGCAAATGCCCCCGATCTGAATCCCTCATCGCAGCCTGGGCAAATCGTAAAGCGGGAACAGTGTTCAATTCCAGTGGCTCAAAAACAAATGTTGAATATTGCTTAAAAAATTGATGAAATTGCCCCGAATCTTCATTGCGGGGAGAGAAAAAATGTTGACCGGAAGTGGATAATAAAAATCTTAATCCCGATTCTATCGGAATGCGCATCGAGGCCGGTGCATATTGCAAAAGCAGCGATCCATCATTGTAGATGACCCCACCATGCATCTGGGCTTGGGGATGGCGAATTACACTTATTTGATGGGGGTTGGCCCCAAATAAGACAGAAGCTTCAATATATTCTAATCCTTTATTCATGAAAGTGGCAGAATCAACACTATTTTTTTTCCCCATTGCCCAAATGGGGTGTTTGCATGCCATAGCAGGAGTAACATCGTGAAGCTGTGAATAAGAGAACGTCCAAAACGGTCCACCAGAACCTGTCAAACAAATCTCTTGAATGCCCATCTCGGAAAGGCTCCTCCTTCCAATGTTGGCCTTAGCTTGGTCAGAAAGGCATTGCCAAATCGCATAATGTTCGCTGTCCAAAGGAATTAACCGCGCACTGGAGTTTTGAAGCGCTTGCTTTAAAAGCTTCCCTCCACAGACCACTACTTCTTTATTGCTGATTAAAAGATCCACCCCATTTTGAATCGCCCCTAAAATTCCAGGTAAAAGTTCTATCCCTGAATTCAAAACAAGCAAAACATACGAGTCATCTAAGGTTCTCAACCAATCATTGATCGCTTCAATCCCTTTTAAAAAAGGGATATCGCGCTTTTCCTTGCCCTCTTTTTCAGTACTGGGGGAAAAAGCCTCTACGCAATTTTGCGTTAAGCCAATGACTTTTGGATGGTATCGGTGACTTTGGCGCTCCAGTTTTTCTTGTTGTGTATGACCAATCAACGCCGCGATTTCATAATATTTTTGAAATTTTTCGTCCCAAAGATCCAAAAATAAATGACCCAACATGCCTGTTGAACCTAAGACGACACATTTTTTTTTACCCATAATTCCCCAAGATTCAATTTTATTAAAAAAATCGCTTATACTACACTACACTGTAATTGATCGGCAATAAAGTTCTGCGGACTTGGAAAGCATTGAATAGGAGTGCCCCGACTGTTTGCAGAATCTCGATCACATAAAAATTTTTAATTTTAAAATGTTTTATTTTGGACAAGATCGCTGCTTATTTAAGGAGAAAATTGCAATGAATATTATTATCAACAGCGCCCATGTAAACATTTCGGAATCATCGCGAGAATATGCAATGAGAAAACTTTCGAAATTAGAAAAATTTTCTCCTGCTCCCAATAAAATCCACCTCACGCTTTCGGTGCAACGTCAAATGCATGACGCAGAAATTACTTGCCATCATGATGGACGAGACTTACATGCTAAATCGATCGCCACAGATCTTCATGCTTCCATCGATTTGGCTGTGGATAAGATGCTGACTCTTTTGAAAAAGGCAAAAATTCGTCATGCCCCTCAATTGGCTCATGCCAATTTACGTGCCCAAAGCAAATTATCAACTGAAGCCTCAATGGACATCGACCCCCCGTCGGAGCTTAAAAATCAGCCTCCCTTCCCTGAAACTTCCCTCCCTTGATTTCTTTTTGATAGCCCTATCCATACTTTTCTTAAGAGCTCATTTCCCTTATTTTAGAAAAAAGCTATTTTTCTAAAATAAGGCCTGTTTATTCAGTAGAGTGAACATCGCCTTCAATTGACCCCTGTAAAGAAAAACTATCTCGCGCAACAGCAGAGGCTTGAGGCCCCTGTTGTCCGCAATATTTGGCATCTGCGCGGGAGCTATAGGGAAAACGCACTTTCCCTAAAATTGTCTCAAAACTAATGGCGCCAATACGCATTTTTGGCCGAAGTTTGAGTGCAACTTTTCCTACATTATGACATTCCAATACAATTTGTCCTTTCCATCCGGGATCAATGCGATGAGCAGTCACATGCACAGTTAATCCCAATCGTGCCAAAGAAGAGCGACCATCTAACCATCCCACTAAATCTTCGGGAAGTTCGAGATATTCTTGGGTGACAGCAAGAATTAATTCGCCAGGATGGAGATAAAACGGCTGATCCTCTGTAATGGTTAGGGCATCAGACATGATGGCATCCACAGCTTTTTGTAGCTCTTGGCCATCCGCTCCCAGATCAAGCGCAGGATGTCCATGGTTTTGAAAAACTCTCACTTGATCGCCCAATGTTAAATCGACGCTGACCCCTCGAATAGAATGTTCTTCTGGACAAGGATCGATCACTAATCGCGCTTCACGCAATGCTTTTTGTATTTCTGTATCACTTAATCTCATGATTTCTCCGCTAATTGCCTATTTCATTCGCTAAATAATGATTAGATGCCCCACAGTTTTCATTGACGGCCCTTTCCTCCGATCTCTACTCTATTCACAGCGTTTGCGGTATGACGCCCCATTATACTTTTTCAATAAGAAAATTTCGAGCATTTAAGGTTCTCCGATGTTACGGATCATCAAATATCTTCTGCGACATTTATGGGGAAAACAGACTCAACTCGAAGGCGGGGAATTTTTAAAACATTCCAGAGTTTCCAAAACCCGATATCTTTATGTCTCCAATCATCGAAGTTGGAAAGATGTGGCCGTTATTTTAGGTTGCTTCATTCACGCGGGCATTGAATTGCCCTTAATCATTTCTTCTCCTCACTTAAATTGGTTCCCTTTATCATGGCTTCTCTCTCTGTTGGGCTGCAGATTTTTAGAAGAGCCCAAAAAATGGATGCTGCAATTCAATCAAACGCAAAAGCTGTTTGCAAAATTTCAAGATGCTGAAAAAGATCTCTTGATCTTTATTGATGGAAAACGCACGGAAACAGAGTACCTTTATCCTCCAAAATGCTGGGGACTTAAAAATCTCTCAGAACAATTTTTCTCGTTTAATACTCCTATTTCCTCAGAACCCAACTTTCAATGCATTCCGATTTGCGTGGAATTGGCTAATTATCGGAATCCCGAATCTCAACGATTAAATCACTGGTTCCACATTAAAAAAACTCTCCATCGCCTTGCTGTGGGCCATCCCATAAATTATTTCTCTCTCTCTCATGCCCATGGCTGGAAGAAACATCTTGAGAGCGCCCAACAGCTTAAAATTCAGATCCAAAGGCTGCATCATTGGACAGTGCCTATTCAAGCGCTTTGCGCCCTTTGGATTTTAAAAGAAACAGGAATGATGTCCACCCCTATTGCCAATCCCTCTGCTTTGTATGTGCAAATTCATCCCCTGACTAAAATTTTTACATTTCTCACTCATCAATTGTCTGCTCAGAGCGCCCATCCTCCTAAAAATCAGTTGGAAAGAGCAATTGAAGCGCTCTATTATTCACCTCCCAAACAAAGCCTGTTGCGCTGGGCAATGCGAGAATCTTTGCCCTATTTGAATGAAGTGGCTTTATATATTCAGATGTTTCAAAAAAGAGGGGAATTTCAAGAGCCGTTAGCCGCTTTTTCATTAGAAGCCACTCACTTTTGGGGAGAATTTTATTCGCTAAGATGCTTTCAACGCCCCCCGCTGGATCTCTTAAAAAAATTAACCCCCACACAACTTGATCATTGTCTTCAACCGTCTCAAGTCACGTTTTTATCAACGATGTTTCTTCCGCTATGGAAAACCACCCTTTTGCTTCAAGAGGGCCAAAATCAAGATGAATCCATTGTCCAGAGTCATGAGAGCGAAGAATTGAAACAACTCTACGCTCCATTGAAAACTGCTCTGCACGCTCAATTTTTAAAACGCCAAGGGACAAAATTGGAAATCCCTTCCGTTTATTTTTCTTTTCTGAAACAATTGATATCATAAGTTTCTATTTCTTAAAATTATGCATCTCATTGATTAATAAAAAGTTTTTAATTGAATGAAGTTGAAATTTTTTCTAAAAAAACTATCCTTTGTATATAAAGAATTCCATTTAGAAAAATAAGCTTTACCTTTATTGTTTCTAAATAATTGCTTCACTGGAGCATCAAAAACATTGAGTATAGGGGAAAATTTCTATGAAATTTTACATTTCATCGCTCTTTTTATTGGGGCTCAACACGCTCGTTTCAGGATTGACGCCATTAACCGCCCATCCCATTGCCATCCATTCATCACCAGTTTCAAAAAACATTTCAATCCCCGTCGTCGGGAATGCGTTGTTAAAATTAAAACCATTGAATTTACATCGCTCAAAATTTTTGAGATCGTTTCAAGCGGTTAGAGGAGAGTATCCTAAAAAACCAAATGCTCTTAAAGAAAAAAGCACGCCTTTTGAAGCATTGCCAACGATTCCTGTTCAATATGCACCCTATACAAAACTTTACTGTTGGGATCGTGCTATTTTTCTGATTCGAACGCATGATAAAGCGGCTAAAATAGCCTTTTGGAGTTGTGTGGGACTGGGAGTTGCCACCCTTGTCTTGATGGTTTCAACAGGCGTTTTGCTGTACAGATACAATATCCAAAAAAACATCCTTAAAGAACATCGCTTACCGAGCCTATTGTCTACTTCATTTTCGGAATTTGGACAACCATTGATCGAGTAAAAATTTTGATGTTTTGTAATGCCCTCAAGAGCTGTGAAGCAGAAAGTGATTTCAATCAACGCCATCAAACTTCTTATCGCAAAGAATCGGGGATAAGAAGTTGGAGGCAAAATTTTATTTTTTTTAAAGAGAAAAATGGAAAAGAAATGCCTTATTCGCACTGCATTTCTCTGCCTGAGTCAAAGGCAACGCTCTCTTAACGTCAAAAGGCAGAGAAAGTAAGGAATTGAACGGGCTGTACTCCACTCCAGGGATGCGCCAAATTTATATGCATCCCTCAAATGAGACACGATTGTAATGCTGCATTTTAATGACAATCGTGCGATTTCTCTTTAGGGAGGACATCTTCCCCTTAAAAAGTCTGAGATGAATCAACAATTAACAGGGACGATTAAACAGGAGGTGCGCGCCTGAACAGCAGCATAGGATTGATTGGCCTCTTCCCAAAGCTGATCGTATATCTCCCGTCGAAATTTTTTATACTCTTTTCTAAACGGCTCTGTATCTACATCTATATAATCATTAACAATATTAAAATTGGCAGATCGCGCCGCATCACCTAATTGACGATATTGATTTTGCATAAATCCGAGATAGCGTTTAGCTTGTTCTTGTCGCTCAATAATTAGTGCAGCCATGCGACGTAAACGCATTTCAATGTTGTCTACAATTAAATTCAATCCCAAGTAAAATCCGTCCACTTCAGCTTTACTTTCAAGGACTTGAAGACAAGTTTGGATTAAGTTTGGATCCTTGAAAGAATGCCCCTGCTCAATGAGATCCAAATACATTTGACAGCTCTCTTTCAGTTGATCGACTAATTCTTGAAAATGTTGTTTTACTGGACTTTTTAGCTCTTCTACTATCGGCTCATACCATCCCGATTCAGCGACATAATGAGTAGTAAAACTCATAGTACATTTACAATACTCCGTATATTGGGCAAGAAAATTTAAAGCATTTTTTTGAGGCTGAGCAGATGACGCTGCAGCCTCCTCGTGCACCGGCTGTAAAAAAACATCAAGATTATGCTCTAACCTATCTCGACATAAAGTCGCTTGTTGATCTAAATGGCCTGCATGTTTCATCGTATTGACAATCCAATGCACTGCCTCTCGACGCTTTTGAATGACCTCCTGAGACAATCCTTCTTCACAAAACCCTTCTCCTTCCACCGCTTGTATCAGCGTCTCTAAAGGAATATCTGGTTGAGTTAACAACTCTTGACGTTCTGCCTTAATTCTCGCTAACTCTGCCCTTTTTTGTTCTTCAAATCGGCTAACTGAAATTGAATCGGAATCACAACAAAATCCTTTATACCATTTTTTCTTCACGTTGGAATTCCTTGTGAAGCAATCGCGACCAATCCTAAAGTAAAAACCCTCCAAAATATTAAAAAATAGATAGATCTGAAAATTTTTTTGTTGAATTTTTAAAAGACTTAAAGGGACGGTGATCCCGGATGCCCAAGAGGCGCCCGAATGAATAATCGCATTCAACGGGGGGTAAGATCTGAAATAAGCCCTTAAGTGGCTTGAAAATGTTGATGGAGATTTTAATGCAATAAGGCGATAATCGGCAGCATGGTTCGTTAAAGGAAAAAAAAAGGCAGAAAAACTTAGCCAAAAAGATGTGGCTAGATTCATAAAAACTCCATAAATTTTAATGCGATAAGGAAAAACATTGTAAAATAATTAAGCTCAGAATAGCACATCATTTTTTGAATTTAAAGCGCCAATAAAACGTTTTTACGTTTCTTATTAAATTTTTGATCTCAAAATTTTAATGCATTTTCGCAGGAGTATAAGCATTGTCTTAAGGAAATTTTTATAACTCTCTGATTGTTTTTAAAAAAATTAACAAGGTCCGCTTTTTAATCCCGGCAAGCATCGCTGAATGCAACGTAAAGCATTTCAAGAGTCCGCTCTCCTGAGGCACCTCAGCTCTTTTAATGAAATCATTGGCGGGATAAATGGTTGCTTCACGTCTGATGTGACCACGCGCCGCCCCAAAGCGATATTCTTTAAAAGATACTATTTTAATCCACCCTTCATTCCTAAATTCTGACCATTCGACACAATGCAATAACCAAGAGCATAGGCTCAGTATTTAGCAAAAAGCACAGGTGATTATGGCTTTCTCTAATGGATAGAGTCAATCCAAATCTCCTCACTACCGTAAAAAAATAAAAAATAGAGCAAATTTTTAGAACAGCCCTAGCAAACGTCTATCCATCCATTGCAATAAACAAAAAGGACGCACTCTCTTGAAAAATTGGAGAACCTATCTTCCACACAATATGCATTGGGTTTGCCTCCCCCAATGCATTGACTTAAAACATTATTTTTAAAAGACTGAGAAAGTTTGAGAAAGCCTTCAAATATTCTGTATTGTTCAAATAAAGCATAGCACTCGAAAAATATTACTTTTTAGGGGGCATTTCCCATAAATTTTCCGGGGACTCGTTAAAAAACTTTTCCATATTGCTGAAGGTTTCCTCCGAATCCTCAGAATGATCACCAAAATTCTTGGGATGGGTGGAGGAAAATGAACGTTTTTTGGAATGATTCGGCCAATCATCTGCTTTGCTATTTTTTTCAATGTTTTCCAAGCGATTTTGGCTCAAAATATAGGGGCGATAGTCTGAAAGATAAGTGACAAGCAAAGCGTGCGATATCCAACAGTAAGCCATCGTGCTTAAAAAATTGAGAATAAATCCGAAAAATATGATAGTTTTTGGCAAAAATTCAAAATTTTTACTTACTATAAAAAAAGCAATATGTGCTATTTCCATAACACCATACAATAGAGACAAACCCAAATATTTAATGATCTGACGCCGTGCAAACAATGGAGGAGACAAAACGATTTTGATTAATTTTTGAGGCTCACTCCATATTCTAAATATGAAAAGATGAGTCGCTCGTGAAAGATGAAAATAACATCGTCCAATTATTTCTCCTAATCCCCATAGAAGTCCAAAAAAAGGTAAAAATCTACAATAATCATCTACAAAGCTGGGATTATAAAAATCATCCCTTACCAAAAGCGCAAGGGCTATAATAGTGAAAAAAATAGAGCGAATAATCCAGAACATTCCCTCGACAATCAGAGCAAAAAACATTGTTTTTAATATCGTTTTAAAAAAAACTACGATTTCATTCTCATGAGAGGGTTTTAAAAAAGAAGAGGTTTCTTTTTTCCAAACATATCGCCGAGAACAATAAATAAATGGAGAAAGAAAAATCAGCGATGCTACATCTATCATTATAATCAAGAGAAATAAGAAAAAGCGCTCGTTAGATAAAAATTCGCCGCCAATAAAGGTCATACCCATATACGTGCCCGTTACAGTTATAATGGCCAAGCATGCATTCAGTGCCCATAACCACCACGGCATATTTAACCATTTTCTGAAGGCCCCATTTATTTTTGGAGGCTCCTTCAATTGTCTTAATTTTCGATTAGGGCGTGACGCGAACAATGTTTTTTTCATTTTTAATTTAAAATCCTAAATGTAACGTTTTAAAATAAAATCCAATTATTTCAAATGCTGATCGCCTCTTAACATCATTGAATCAATGAAAGCGAAAATTATAATGTGTTCATAAAATTAAATCGGGCGAAATGCTTTAATTTTGTAGCGTAAAAACAGATCCCAATAGAAATTAACTAAAAATTGAGCTATTTACGTTTTTTTTCTTAGGATAACACGATTTTTGGTTTTTTTTAAAGTTCACAGAAGACTTTAAGAAAAATAGAAATTTTGAATTTTGCCCTTTTAACAAGCAATGATATGCCATTGAACAAAGCTCCACCCTTTTTCATTCATTCAAATTCGGCAAGTGAGGATTAAACATAAATGCTAAAAATGATTTTTTTATCAAAAAAGCCTCTCTTTAATTCCTGAAATAATTGAACCATCATATTATTTTCTCAATCCTTTTCGCATTTAATCCGCAAGAAAATTTAATCAGAAATAGGATGCATTATTAGGACGTTAAAATAGTTCGCCCGTATTGATAAGAGAGCAATCTACCCTTGATATGGGCTTATTTTTTAGATAATGATAAGTGCTGCATGGTTTAGTGCATTTTGATGCAGCTCATTCCACTGACTTATGTCCTTTAAATCAATGATAGAGTGACTGATGAGTTGCTTTTCAAAAAATTTAATTTTTTCCGAAAATAGGGCATTTTTATGAGATAAGAAACTTTACCGCATTGTTTTATTTGATTGTTGATATTTTATAAAAAAGAAAAAATGCCCGATGCAAAAAAATTTTTTGCTTTGCATTAAAAAGAAGATATTTTATAGCACTTGCCCTAAAAATAATCGTCATTAATTGTACTTAAAATCACTAAGCGCTTTGACTTCATTTTTTGATGATGGCTGCTTAATCTGGATTTGATTTCAATGCCTGATTTTCCTTATATTCCACGTCCAAATAGGGTTGGATGCAATTCAAAGTTTTTAGGATCGGTGACAGGCAATTGAAAAGGCAATCTTTTCCTGCATCGCATTGCAATATTTAAAAGAAGAAATGAATTTTAAAATCCAATAAAGCACCCAATGGCGCTAAATTGGAATTTCTCTTTTCACACAAAATGATTCTACTCCCTTGCATAAATAATGCACTCTTTAGATCATCAAAATGAGTCAATTTTTGAAAACTATTTTTCAGATCATTGAAACAACTCAATCTTTTTTAGAGGAATGCTTTTATTTGCTGGTGTTGCTGTTTTTCTCTCTTATTAGAGTCCACTTTTCCGATTTATCTGAGAATGATTTTAGCAGAATCTAAAAGTTTATCGGGAAATTGTCAATACTTTTTCTCATCACCCTCGGATATGGGCTCTTTTGGATAATCTCTTCATTTTTCTTAAGAGTGCATTCCTTTTCATCCAAAAATTTATTGTACAAACCCCACATTTCCAGAGGAGTCTCAGTGATTTATCCATGTTTTTCAAACATAAACCAATCTCTATGGACTTCTCTCCAAATTGTTTTAAGGATCATCAACTTATTCAAGAAAAATTTTCTTTTATCATTACCTTTAAATATAGTGGGGTTTCCAACCACCGCAATGATGGGGACAAAGCTTTCCAGCAGGCTCCACTATTTTATTTTTAATGTTTAAAATTGATAACGCACCGTTTGCCTCCCTCCAGTTTAAAACATTTCACAAACGTGCTTCCTACCGCCTTATCTGTTATAAAGCAGAGGCACTTAATGAAAAATATCCCTTCACAAGGGTAAACTAAATTGAAACAAATCGTTGATCACATTTTCGAACAACCCTAGCAAACGTTTATCTGCCATAAACATAAATAAAAAGGGAGCATTCTTTTTAAAAATTGGAAAAGATATTCCCACGTGATATGCATTGGGTTTGCTCCTCCCAATGCACTGATTTAAAACATCATTTTTAAAAGACTGAGAAAGCCCTCAAATATTGCTGATATCATTTAAATGAAGCATTGCTCTCGAAAAATATTACTTTTTAGAGGGACTTTCCCATACTACATTTTCCAAATTCCCTTTAAAAAGCTCTCTAAAAATTTTGGAGGCATCCTCATCATTGGAGGTTAGGAGAGGTGAAAATAAACATTTTTTCTCATGATCTCCTTCTTTACTATTTTTTTCAACGTTTTCAAAGCGATTTTGGCTTAAAATATAGCTGCGATAGTCTGAAAGATAAGTCGCCAGCAAAGCATGCGACATCCAACAGAGAGACATCGCGCTTAAAAATTTAAGGATTAATCTGAAAAATAAAAGTGTTTTAGGACATTCAAAAA
>WUQG02000013.1:104077-119860 GCA_011317285.2 Androctonus mauritanicus | reverse complement strand
TTATTACATTACAAACGATAGTGCTCGATTTTCATTCGAATACCTCGTTGCGTTGGATACGACGAGATGGAATCGCCCGATAAGCAAATTACGTAGCACAGTGCTGTCGTAACTAATCGGTCTGGAATCGAGTATTGCCCGATAGCCGAACATACCCCGTCGAGTGAAAACCTCATTGGACGGAGCTGTACATTTGATCATTTAGTATAAATTTATTTATTAAATATTTAATATTAATATTACTCTAAATCATCAAGAAAATTATCGATAGACTAAAGAATTTCCTCTACATCGTTATTAGGCCCTTCATATTTTTAATTACCGGTATTTCCTGTGGATATTAATTTCTTAAAAATTAATTTCAATTAAAACAATTAATTATGATTAAAAATTGACTTTTCTTTGAATATTATGAAGAAACATAATGCCAAGAAGCAGATTTCTTATCCATTCAAACATTTTGCCAGTTCTGAAATGAATACAACAATCAATATGCGACAAGTGCTTGGTAAATGGCAATACAGATTTCTCTCTCTTTCCGAAAATTGAGCTTTCCTATGAAACCTTTCGTAAGCTGAAATTGTGTAAAGAGAAAAAGCAACTGCTAGTCTTTTATGGAAACATATAATATAGGAAAATTTTTAGACATTCCCAGAACCAAATATGGGAAAAATTTTAAATGGGAAATATTCTTAGACATTCCCAGAAGCAAAAAGTAATTATCACATCTTATCAAATAATACATGAATCCTAGAATTACATTACCGTAGTAAAAGCAAAAATAATATATTTAATACATGACAAAATCATTTTCCCAAACAGGGTCTACATGGACTCCCAGGGATCCAAAGAAGCTTTGATTGAGTCCGGAAGAAAAAAATTTAATTTCGGAGTCCATAATATGAACTAAGGAATTCGTCATAAAATATTACAAATAAAATAATTTGTTAAATAAAAATAAAATAATAAAAGAAAAGAAAAGTCCAGAAATTCGCAGTCAAAAAATACTTGTATTTTCTGGAATCTTCTTTAGTTGACGCAAAAAGAAATTTCTATTTTTTTGCGTCAACTAAAGAAGCAAGTTTTTTTAATTATTTTCCTAATTCGCTCATTACAAGTAAAAATATGTTTCAGTTTTATCAATTAAAATTTTCAAAATTTGTAATTTACATTTTTTATATTATATCGGAAATGTTTAATTATTAGTTTTTTTACTAACGTACAAATAAATATCTAATTTAGGAATATTACATATGCATATATGGGGATCCACATATGTAAAGTTAGGACACAGGGGTCCACAGGCAACAAAACGTTGGGAACCTTTGACCTAAATAAAGTAGAAATAATGTAGAACACTATAGTTTCACTTATGCTATCACATTTTTCTTCAATTAACTTGCCATATTGTACGTGGCGTATACCAGCGGTATCCAACCCATCAATGATTTGATGGATTTTTGGTCGATCTCTTGTTTATTCCTTCTTACATATTTAATTAAAAATGAAAGCATAAGTTATTTATCATTATTTTATATTATTTTTTAATTTTCTTTAAGTATAACTATTGTTTATTTATTTTTTGTTAAAATTATCAAATCAATAATTTTCTTATCACTTGGAAGTATACACACGAAAAGTTTCCAATATTAATCAATATTGCGCAAAAAATTCTGTCGTGTTTCAGATCGACAAACTTGTCTGAATTCGCTTTTTCAAATATGAGCATCATAAAAAAATTAGGAAACCAAATTACCAATGATCATTTGGATGATTGTCTGAAGTTGGCCACTTCTTCATATCAACCTATGAAAATATCGGGAGCTCCAAACAATGCCAAATATCACATTAACCTTTTTGTTAATCAACTAGCATTTCATGTAACTTATGAATTTGTATTCAATCTGTTCTTTTTTTCTAACTTTGATTATTGTTATTTTATTTTATTTTTTGTACATCTTTAGAATGATAGTAATCCTAATAGTGACTATAATTGTTTCTTAGTTCGTGGGGGGTTGTAATTTCTTTATGGCCTCTATTTGGATCGGGTCGTTTTCCTTCGCCATTCGCTATATATTCGAGGCATAGAATTTCTTTCAATCCCCGTTGGCATTTCTCAGGTGATATTTTCAGATGAGCATCAGCCAGCCTTTTTAATGTCTCTTTGATTAATTGTGCATGTTATCCGAAATCTGTCGAATATAGGATCACATCGCCTAAGTAGATAAGGATGCCAGTTTCAATGTCTTGAAATAATTCTTGCATGGTTCTCTGGAATGTTACGGGTGCATTGATTAATCGAAAAGGCATATTGAGAAACTCGTTAACCTATCTGGGCTTATAAATGATGTTTTTTCTATATCTTCTTTCGCCATAGGAATCTGCCAGCAGCCTGTTTTTAAGTCTACAGTTGAAAAATATTTAGTTTTATGTAGACGGTCCAGAATATCATCTATTCTGGGTAGCGGAAACGAATCTTTAACTGTTTTGCTGTTCAAATCTCTTTAGTCGATACAAAGACGAATAGGTGTTGTAGAATGTAGTGGCTGTTTAGCTAGTACTATTGGAGCCGCGTATTGAAATTTTGATTTTCTTATGATGCCTAACTTCAGCATTTCTTGCACTTTTTTCCCATATAAATTCTCTATCATCTCAAGAATAGTGATACGGTCGTTTCTTTATCGGGGATGTATCTGTCAGTGTAATTTTGTGTTCTACTAAATTGTAGTAACCAGGCTCTTTCTTTATTCTCTTCCTATATTCCTCCAATTTTTTTTTTATTTCAGCTTTCTGTTTATCTGACAGGTCTAAACTCATCGTGTCTTCTCCGAACTCGTCTGACTCTAAAGATGTTAAAGAAAGGTTTTCTTCGATGTCTTTGATGTTCTCCTTCATTTGGTAATTAAAAACTTCTAAGGTCTTCTGAAACGTTGTATCTTGTGGATATGGAAACGAGTTTTGTCCACAAAGGAACGACGAAAGCTTATGCTAAATATATAAGATTCTTGAAGGTCAAGCTTTAAATAAAGAGGAGGAACGAAAAGCAAGTTCCGTTAGAAATAGATTTATACTTGAAGACTGTTTATTGTATCGCTTCGATATTCATAACAAGAAATACCTACAACTTGTAATTCCAGAGTGTTTAAAAACAGATATTTTAAAAATACATCACGATGCAGTTATATCGTGATGTATCGTGAATGGCGAAGGAAAACCAAGCTCTTTTACAGTGAAGAGAACTACCTCACCAACCATTTGAAATGATCGCCATTGATCACATTGGAGGTTTACCTAATAATTCTCCTAAAGGAAAACGATGGATACTTATGATAATTGATTTTGCTACAAGGTATATAGTTGCGGAAGCCGTCAGCAGCCTTCCGAGACTACGTTAAAAGCATTGCAAGACAAAATTTTCGATGTTTATGCATACCCAAAGAAGCTCTTTCCAACCAAGGAATGTAGTTTATATCACAAGATTTTGAGGATTTTTATCCGAACATAATGTGAAGCATGTTAGCGTATGTTTTTTTCATCCTCAGTCGAACAAGCAAATCAAACTTTAGAAAACATTCTTCGGAAATATTCGAATAATGATATCAGCGCTTGGAAAAGCTATGTCAAATCAGTTTGTTTTGCTTATAATACGGTTCTACAAAGATCAACTCAGTACAGCCCATCTTTTCTTTTACGTGGATACAAGCTCGTTATACCGGAAAGACGTCAAATAAGAGAAGGAAAAATGCTATTAGATCGACAGGACCAAATAGTAGAACTACTAACAGCGAGGATCGACGCTATGGAAAATTTAGCTTCAGTTCAAGATCGCAACAAAATAGACTATGACAAGGGGAGGAAGGAGAGATTGTTAAAACCCAACGATTTAGTTTTATACAGGAGAATGCAACGTCATAAATTCTAAAATAGATGGAACGGTCCTTATCGAGTATTAGAAGTTCTTAATCCCGTAATACTGAAGATCGATACATTAAATGGGAAAGATCGGAGAACCGTTCACACATCGCAAACTCGTCCTTACTATTCCAGAGATGAGAATGACAACTTCACGGACTACGAATGAGCAGAAACTTAAAAGAGAAAAATTAATCTTTAGAAAGAGAAGCGATAAGTCTCGCTTGCATGTATAATTGATGTCATAGAATTAGATTCTTTCGAATTAAAATTTTATTTTATTTAAAAAAAATTTTCTTGTCAGTCGTGGCCGAATGTGGAGATTATTGTTATTTTATTTTTCTGTACATTGTTAACGAGATTAAAAAGAGAAATGTTAAGATGGCATAGGTGTCTTCGTTCTCAGAGTGGCTTCCTGCTACGAAAATAGGAAAAGAACCCACAATCTCAAAAAAGCATTTCTAATAAAAGCCTGAAGAGTCAAAGGAAGACTCTTCAGGCTTTTATTGGAAATGCTTTTTTGAGATTTTACTGACTTTTCAGGCTTTTATTGGAAATGCTTTTTTGAGATTTTATTAGAATTTGTATTCTACACCATATTTAATATTCGTTTTATTTCTTTTTTACTTATTGTTTGATTTGTGGGGTGATTATAAGCTTTTCTTATTATTATGTAAGAATAGAACGTTATACGGTATTTGTTTATACATCTAATAACATACATTTTTGTAAATAATAAATTATTTCTAAAATCTTTTTTAATCGCTATTTTTATCAACACAATTGTTAGTTAGTCAAGTAGAATATTTTCCACAATATCACTCCTTTAGTCATGATACATCTCCAGTTTTTTGTTTGGTCTCCCGGAAGATAAACATTCGGAGATAAAAGTAATAACTACAGATTGGATATCACAGTAATATGTTAGAAATCATGATAGTTCCAGTATAGGATCTAAGTTAATGCATGATTTTTTTATCTAGCTAATGGATCTAAGGTAATGGATGGTGAATTGCATCGTCTCCTTTATATGTAATTACTTTTTAGCCCGTGGTGTTTATGCAATAATTTACTACCTCCCATATTGTTGGTCTGTCTTCTGATTATTATAATAATACAAATGTTGTAATACCATTAGTGTAATGTAATTGCTAACTCACAATATAAATTGCTAATTCAAGAGGTATATATAAAAAAAAAATTATAAAAGTTTTACGGCAGAGCATCGTTATCTGTTTAATTTTAGAATATTGCGTTATAGATTAATGTGATAACGAATTATATTCAATTTTATTAAATATTAATTTATATGATAAAACATCTTTCATCATTAATGAGAAGTTTCTCTTTATTGTTCCTTAGAATATTGTCAAATTTTTTAAAAATAATTTTAGCGTATATATACTTTATATTGTTTAACTCAAGAAATAAAAGTAGAAATAAAAATGAGCGAAATTATTAAAAGTTCAACCACTTAAAATACCTGAGATTAGTACTTTCACAAATTGTATAAAATTAAATCAATAGCAGTATGACGTAATTTTCCATCGCTATAACAACACTTTCGTTGTTACATATTGATTTCAGTAGCTGTACGAAGTTCGGTACTGAAGCTAAGATGGTATCTTCAGTTTTCTATCTTTTTCTCTTCTTTGATGTATGATTGTTACCGGAATAAGTAAGTAAACTCCACATATTCAATATAACTTCCTTTTAAATTATAACTTTTTAATTTTTCTAAATATCTAATTAGTATTTTAATTAAAACTTAGTTTTTAACTGTTATCAATCCATTAGATATGGATAAAGCAATTGAGAGAAACCCTCTACATCTCAAATTTTATAAATATTTTAAAGATTATTTATATAATAACAATTTTACATAATTTTGATTTAAAACTGATTTAGTACTAGTCTCCTGGCATTGTTTCCTAAAAAGAAAAAAATATTGTTTTATACATGAAATTTTTCCCTTGACTCTAGTGGGGATTATAAAACTATTAAATTTGTTTATGCAAATAGATTAATTAATAATAATCTCTAGATTATTAGTATTCAGAATGTGGGTGGTAAAAATGAAAATATTCATGAAGGTTTTTTTTTATTAAATTAAATTTTAGATTACATAGGAACGAAAATAAAATATTGTCTATTGTTTAAAGACATTTGTAATGTCAGTCATCAGGTATTATATGAAATATTTGAAAAAAATACCTGTGGATGATTGTTGGATTCAAAAATTCTTTATACAAATATAAGAAGTCGCTACTGCAACTCCTTTGTATAAAGAGAGGAATTATAAAGAGAATATGTATAAAGCGAAGAACCCAATATATATCTAAAGAGTATTAAACGATGTTGTCTAAGTGCAATGTTTGTATTTATTATGTTTATTAATATACTTCTGGCAACTACCCAGAATGATAATAAGGTCAAACTGTGCACTTACCTGGTGGTAACGATCGTGTCAAATTTGTTATTTATGAAGATAATGTAAATATTCTGATGGGAGATAGCGTGTTGTATAATATATAGTACCAAACATATTTTCAATATTTTTATAAATTGATTAGAGTGAAAATTAATAATGATAAAAAAGTATAATTTTTAACGTTAGTAAAAATATTTTTGAAAATGGTACAATTCGTTTAATTTTATTTTATCAATTGTCAGCTTGATTTAGCGAGATTTTAAACAATTATCGATTGAAGCACGCTTTAGTTTTATTGTCCGCATATCTGAAAGAAGAATTTGCAAAGAGCATAGCATTGCTTCTTCGTTTCTTTCAACTATTTAGTGTTAAATATTCATAAGATAAGGAACGGAACATGTTCCTTTTCTTTTCATGTTCCGAACCGGCCTTAACTGTTTTAATGATATTATATTCGAAACTCTTTCAGGAGAAAAGAATGAAAGCTATATTTGGAGGATCGCCGGAATAAGTGTAATGTATTATTATCATGAGTAATTTTCTTTACTTTTCTGAATTGCTGAGACGTTCTAACTAAAAAGTATTGATCAATCAGGAGCCTCATTTAATGCAACTTGACAACACCGGAAGAAAAATTATCAAATGTTATCAATATGAAATCTTTACAATACTTGAGGATAAATTGGATTTCAGGTATTTCTTTTATTTTAAAAAACTTTGATATTGGCACTTTTTAGTACGGTAATGCATTTAATGAGAGATTAGAACTAACTATATTGGAACAAACAACTTCTTATAAATAGTCTAAAGTCAACTACAGTTTTAAAATAATATCTTTAATGCTTAATTTAAAACTGAACTATAGTTTACCTCAAATTGATGTTTTTAATTACTTATAATAAAATTTACAGGTTTTAAAATAATAGAATAGAATTTTTTTTCAAAAATTAAAAATATTAGACAAAGGTGAATGACACTTCATTTAAACGAGATTTTCCTAGTTTGTGTATACTGTACAAAAATAAACTAAACATAAACCATGCATCTACTATATGGTTTCCAATATGAAGATTTACTCGCTATCGAGTTTTAATTTCGATCACGCAGTAAATGTGTATAAAATTTTTAATAGATAGTCGCTTATGTTTGTTTACGTAAAAATTCACTTAATATTACATGTATTATTTTTTATTTGGAATGAGTCGTTACCACTATCTTATTGATTTAACACAATTCCAAATCCTTTAAAAACAAAAAAGATAAATTAATTTTAAATGCGGATATGTATAATTTATTAATTCTCATAATACCAAATTTACTTGGCTTGGTTTTAGCCACAGCGAAATATTAATTATAGCACTAACATACTTAAGATTTCATCAATAATATCAAATTTGTTAGTACTATAATTTTTAAATGTTTATCAGAATGTATACAAAATTATTACTAAACTGAAGAATTTGACAAATATTGAGCCTTTTACTAAGAGAATTTTTTATTGAAACTAAATAATGATTAACAAAATTATATATTTATATAATAACACTCTAGAATTTTGAATACATTTTTCTTATCTCTAATATGACGAGAATATGTAATGTAGTATGGCATAATATACAAAGTTTGTATGAATTAAATAATGTCGAAATGAAACAGTTTGGAAATTGCATATTTTCGACATTTATTATTTAAAACGTGGTAGATAGGCGATTTCCAAATTGTTTTATTTCTACATTATTTTAATTCATAAAAAAATTTCTATATTATGTAATACTTCATTAAATATTCCGTTATTCTAGTGAACTTTCTTGTCAATTGTAAATCGTCAGTCACATAATTGCTTTTTAATGTCTCGAAGAGATGAAAATCACTGAATGTCAAATTATAGGGAGCATGTTCCAGTATCTCCGACAGCGCCGTAACAAGTCACGCGTGCTGTTGGCCTGGTCTGCAGTTTCAGTGACAGAATATTAGAACTCTATATCTCAAAAATCGCGATGTACCCTTTAGACACAGAAATTTCATCACCATATGCACTTCAACAGTTGACTAAGTTCCCATACTTGCGACCATTGATAAAAACTAATGTTAGAAGAATATCACCAACGACCTAAATGAGTACCACTAACCCGAAGCGCCATCTAACGATCATATGACAAATCAGTGGTGTAGCTGCTCTGGCCTGACGAGAAATTATTATAATATAGGAATAATTCACCCATATGAAGTCGTTTTATCTCATTTATTTAACCTCTTATTTATGGATGAGAAATTTCTTAGATGATGAGCAATGTTATTACTGCTGTCGACCTTTCCATAGCAGTAATAATCTCCAAATCTCTCGACTTTTACAAATATGTGATTAAACAATTGTTCCACAAGTGTAGAGGCTTGTGATCCTGAGAAGTAGATACTTAAAGAGGGAAGAATTGGAGAAACAAATGCAAATCCCTCACAGATCAGTGTCATGATGAGGATAAGAACTATTGCCTTCCCCTCCTAGATGCTGGATTTTTAGTAGAATATTACAATAGATATGATTGTTGTTGGTAAGATAGCGAATCTGTTTTGTGTAGTGCTATAGTTGAATAGGATTTTTGAGGATTTTTGATTTTTATTTATTGATTTGTGCCTTTTCCTTTTTATCCATTGGGAGATAAATTTAAAATTTTGGCTCTGGAATTGAGTTTTTTATATAGAATGAAATGAAGAATGGGGTTGATTTTGAATCCTTCATTTTGGCATATTTCTTGAACACCTTTTTTGAGTTTACATCATTTTTGTTTTACTGTTACGAGAAATCTTATAACCAATTTGATTTTGTTATTGTACCATTTTGATTGGCTTTTATAATTTATGGGTAGTTTAAGAGGATTAAGGACACATTGCTTTATTTGGTTCCCATAAGAACTTCTTTCGCTATAATAAATTTTATAGTTTTTATTGAAACCGTAATATTATTCGATGAATTGCTTTTTTTGTTCAGCTGGCTGTCAATGTAATTTGAAGGCATTTGTTATAGTTTGTGCAGTCGAAATTCACTTCTTTGCAAATCAACTTCGGCCGTCAAAAAATCAATATCGCTCGTCACCCTTTTGTAAATCAAGTTCATCCGTTTGTAAATCAAGTGCTTCTACAAAATTGTTTTCATAAGATTTCGTAATAAAAAAAAACATACTTAAACCTATTGTTAATAAATTCAAACTTTTATTTTTTGTAATTCAAATATGTGCATAAGATAATATAAAATGTGTCAGTGCATGTGTCTATGAGAGGCATGCATCATATTCTCGCCGAGTATTGACGGTTTTTTTTCTTCTATTATTTTGTCAGTTTTTTATGTGATCTGAACTTAATTTAACATTCGCTTTACATCGCGTTTTTTAATGAATACATCACCATTTTTGTTGAATTGGTTTATAATGGACTTCACACTGTCTTTATTAATAATTATCACTTTAGCTGATTCAATGAAGATTTAGAATCTTCATAACATTTTATTAGAATGTTTCTTTTTTTTATCTAAACTGAGACGACTAGTTGAAATTGGGTGAATATGTCGAATAACAGGTCTACTTGAGGGCATTTCTAATATTCTGATGCCACCAGATTTTCAGAATCTGATTGCGTACATGATGTATTCGTTGTAGCCATTTCCAGATTAATTAATTTATGGTTTTAATATATTTCAAATTTATTACAAGAATATTTTTAAACGAATATGAATAAATCAAACTGAAATTATCAAAAAGACAAACTGATAGCAATAAATTTACCTTATGTGGATTCCTACGAAAAGGAGTAATTTTCTTAAAATTATATTCATATTTGAACAAAATATACTGTATTTTCATGAAGGTTTTTACTACAATAGATCATTCATTATTTAGAGAATGATTTTGATAAGCTATGGCTAGAAATTTATTTATTTATTTATTTATTTAATTATTTACAAATAACCAAATATTGCTAAATGCCAACACTGATTATTAAATCATATATAAAGTATTACAGAAAATAAACAAAGCATTAAATTAATAAAGACAAAAATAATACAATAAAATAATAATCATTATAATAGTAAATTGTATAAACAATAAAAATATCAAAAACAATATCTAATTAATTAGAACTAAGATAACTATTTATGAATCTAGTTAGTTGGGAGCTTGTAACAGAAAATATATCACAATCTAGCAAATTTTGATCACGAACAATTCTATTTTCGAATGATCTGATCGAACTATTTAGTCTATATCTCTGAGATTTAAAAAGATGCTCGCAGGTACATAAATCTCAATGTCAATATTAGAAAAATTATTATTCAAATAATTATGAAATAATTTCATGTCATGTATCAAAATTCTATTTTCGACATTGACATTTTTCATTATATTCGTACAAATGGTACAATTACATCGAGAAAAAAGCATTCGTTTAATTTTTAATAAAACCTTGTTTATTTTACAGATATAATAACCCGATACCGAGGACCAAACCACTATTGCATAATCTATAATAGATACAATAAAGACATAGAATAAAATCCTCCGAATAAAGTGATCATGAATATAATATAGATTACGGTAAATAATTCCCTGTCGAATTATCAACTTTTTAATCAAATCCAGAACACCAAAATTATAAATATTGTATGTTGTAGGCTATTCCACCAAAATTATAAATATTATTTGAAATTCTCGAACGTTTCTTACAACTGTATCAAACATTCGTCCGTCATTTATAATACAGTCGTATAACTTACTATAAATAATTTTCGTACACGAATAATTGAAGGCATCAATTATTCGGTCCGATAATAGTGCGCCAGGAAGCGCACTATTATCGGACCGATAAAATATTCTTCCATATGTTTACAATGGAAGCATTCGCACTGTACGTCACTGACAAGGATATCATCTCCGACATTCTCGACGAAAATATATTACTGTGACGTGTCTGTCCGTGTCAGTGGCGGTATTGGTTGGATAGTGTGAACATGTGTCGAACATCAACAACTCTTCTCGGTTAGGTTGATTCTTTTTATTAGACCAAAATGAATAAAAAATCAAATTTATTAATTCGAAATCACGAAATTTTATAAATACCTCATAAATTATTTTGTTCAGTAATTTCATTCCTCCATATTTCTATAATTAATTATTATTAGACTTAATTTTTTTCAAGTAAAGATTTATGGATCCAGATTCTTTTCTATTTTGATTTCCTAATGAATTGTTTTTCTTCTAAATCTATATGAGTATAATTTTTAATTATAAATATATAAATTAAATTCAAATTTCTCCATAGCACAAATTATAATATATAATTTGTACTATTCAGATTGGCATGCCCCATTCTACAGCTTTTCATTGAGAAAAACATTTATAAAATAAAAATGAGCGTTTGTAATTTTAATTAATCAAATGAAACTGTATTCCATCAAAAACATAAATGTAAAAAAATGGACCAAGTTCTAATCTACTAGTTTGTTTGGCCATCAAAACAGTAGAAATCTAAAATGGTGCCAAGTTCCATTCAAATCCCAATGCCGAAAAATGAGATTTAAATACTGAAATAAATTCAATATAGTGTCACCTCTTCAGACTTTCACTCTTGGCAAGTTTTAGAGTTATATTAAATTAGTACCCAGCTATCATAGATATCAAAACTTGCCAAGTAAAAGCCTCAAGAGGTGACACTATATTGAATTTATTTCAGTAATTTAAATCTCATTTTTCGACATTGGTGTTGGAATGGAATTTAGTACCGTTTTAGATTTCTACTCTTTTAGTGGCCAAACAAACTAGTAGAATAGAACTTGGACCATTTTTTCACATTTATATTTTTGGTGAGATATCAGTATTTTTTGCTAAGTTGTTAAATTGAATAAACAAGCTATGTAAATAATAATCTGACTTGTGAGATAGAGAACTTGGCCATTTTCCACATTTATGTTTTTGGTGAGGTAAATATATACAGTATATATGTATCCTCCTGGTTCACGATGTAGAATTCGACTAACACGAATCTTTATTTTAATTAAAGATTCGCCTTAGTTAAATTCTACATCTGGTCTGATTGAAGGCGTGTATATAGTTATTAAAAAAGATTGCTGTATAGGCGACACGACGCGCTCGATCGCTCGTTGAAGTAAATAATAAATCACAAAAATAATTGAAAAATTGGCATTTTCAGAATTTTTCCTTTACCTGTATCCTAAGACCTATATTTGTGCTAAATTTCAAGTCTCTTCGTCTACGGGAAGCACTCTATAATTTTGATGAGTGAGTCGATGTCCAAATTTGCTCACTCATTAAATAATTTTCTGAGACCTCTATCTCCTAGATACTTTGAGATTAAAGCTTGAAATTTTTACAGGACCATGAGATTAACAACGTATACAATTTTCATGTTACTAATTAATCGGAACCGAAGTTATGGAGGTGGTAAATAGGGCTTAAGTCGATTCGTTATATAGGCACGGTGTGCGATGTGGGAACTTGGCCCGGTGAACTACCGTGCGCGTTGATGGAATTAGCCGTGCGTTCGTCCGAAGTAGTTTAATTTGGTAAATTTTTTAATAATAATAGACTATATGTTATATTCACATCATCTTATTAATTAGTTGCGGATTTCCTCACCAAATTAAACATTATTTTATTATTATACTTATATTATTGTTTATATAATTTTCATTTTTACTAAAATAACTATTATAATATGAAAATATTGGCGGACGGATGGCCGAGTGGTTACGCATTAGCGTGCCGCACATGATGACCCGGGTCCGTCATTTCCTGAAAAATTTTTTCGGAGTTCTGGGCCTGGCCCGGCGATCCCCGTCCTTCATCATCCAGTTCTCCTTCACGGATGTGGGTGCAGCCCATGGTTAGAACTGGTTCTGTCCCTTAATAATCTTTCTGATTGGAAAGGGGCAAAAAAAAAAAAAAAAAAAAAAAAATGAAAATATTTGGAAACATAATTTTATATTTTTTTCAAATGCAAACTTAATTACATGCAAATCGAAACAATTTTTCGATCATATTACATTTTTTGTTTTGTCGGTGATGGCTTACTGTTCGACAATGTGAATTCAAATCGAAAATTGCTGGGTCAGTGATGGTGCATTTCCTAAGATCTGTTCGTATAGTATGAATCAGCCTTAACCTTTTCGTTGCTGATCTGATTATTCTATAAGTGCTCGCCTCTTATCGGTTGAAAACGAGAGGAGATTCTTAGTGTACAGATTATAGTACTATAAAAGAAGTGTATTTTACAGGGGCGCACCGTTAACTTTGAGACTCTGAACTAACACTGTTTGGGTCTATCCAATTAACCCAAATTAACCTAACGGTGAGAGCTACTCTAAGCTAACACGTTTTAGAGGAGTTAGACTTGCATTCTATTCGGACATTGCGACATTATTTGTATAATTGACAAATGACAAAGCATATTTTGATTTTACCGACTACCAACAAAGCTGTATTTACTATTTACTGTCATTTAAAACATTTATATTTGATATTTTATTCAAATCCAATAGTGTTGCAAATCAACGATTTAAACTTTATCGAGATACGAAAAAATTTTGTATAATTTATTTTTTCTTAAATTTTCAATTTAAATTGTTTTTATTTTTTTGACTACGAAGAGGGCCCTTTGATTAAACGAGGTCCTAGGCTGCAGCCCATAAAGACCATGCCTAAATCCGCGCTTGGCATTTTAAAATTCTTATTTGATAATTTTATAGGTTCATCTGTTACTTTGTATCTAATAATCCAATAATTCTTTTTTTCGATCTTCGAGAAAAATAGGATCAACCATCAAAATATCTGCCATTTATTTGGGCAGAATTATAATCTTTTCGAAATAATCTATAACTGAATATTTATTAAATATAGGGTTTTTGCATTACCTTACATCTTTGCATTATAAAACAGTGCGACTCTCATAATTACGACACGTGTGTCGTAATTATGCGAGTCGTACTGTATAATGCATGACATTGTCTTGATAGTCGACGACGAAATCAAGGCAGATGCCGGAATATCATTTAAAATATTTAAAAAATTTATTTTAATTTTTTAATTTATCAACTTTAGATCAAGGGGACTTCCTGCATTCTCTGCGCAATGACATTGATTATGACGTCATCGTGTGATGTCAAACCGATTTTAACAAAACTCTGAAGGATTAAGCATATACTTTAGTGGTGATTCCAAAATGCCTCGAGCTCTAGGAGAATTTTGACCCAGGGGTTGAGGCATTTTACATTTTACTCGTAGAATAATAGAAAATCACTATTTAACGATTGGTCCTGATAGGTAAAGTAGTGTGGGAACGCATGGAAAACAGATAGAAACACATAAACATTAGATTTTATTTATATCGATAGTATATATATTGTATACTGCTCAGAATAAACAATAAGCATTTCTCTGTTTATAACTCTAATGCAATAGGGAGTGATCTCTGTATGTTGAACAAAACTTATTTAATCAAATTCCAAATATGTCAGAATAGCGAAGAATAGATAGATACCCACTCTAGAGTTTTTACCGTCCTGAGAGAAAATTTTTGTTGAGTCCACTCAAGTCGTCAATTTTGAAAAATAAATAAATTTTTAAATTAATATCACATTTTATTTTTATTTTTTAAAACAATATTTTACAAAACTTACTTACATTTCTATATACAATGTTCCATTCTCCTTGTTATCGTTTATTACATTGTTGCATGAATCCTTGCCCTTCGGCAGGAACAAGGATTCATGCAACAATATAATAAACACCGGCAGCCTTCCAGTCATAACCATTAAATTATGTGTAAAAAATAATTTGTCTTACTATAATAATAATAACAACAACAGCAAAACATAAAATGCTCGAGTGCCTTTAAATATCGGCGCCCTGAGCAGGCGCTCCGCTTAATCCTATGCTGACAAGTGAGCCTGCTCTGGACAGATGTTAGTGAACAGTAACATAGAAAAATTTTATTTGAAATCATATGCAAGGTAACAATACATTATCATGGAAAATGTTTCATTATTATCCACTTCGAAACGTTGTCCTTTTTTCTACTTACTCAGATAAAGCATCTTTTATATTATTTTAAACTATATCAGCTGCGCCAAGTTCTCATTTTTACCACTGGAATAGGATTTATCGCTATTAGAGTTTATAAATATAGCATTTCACGAATAATTATACAAAACTGAAAGGTTTGATAGGAATTACAATAAAGTGTTTTAATATAAATTAAATAGCTGATTTTTTATGATGGTATGCGTTAGTACAGCCTACCAGCGCGTGCCATCACGAAAAATGAATTTATAAAAAAACACTGAAATTTAGTAGGCTAATATATACAGGGTGTTCACTATCTCCTTCAAAAAAACTACACTACGATATAGATGACATTCAGGCGATTAAAATGAT
>WUQG02000013.1:69491-81945 GCA_011317285.2 Androctonus mauritanicus | reverse complement strand
CGGTTAGGCGTAAAATAGGCCGAAATCCATCCGTTTTCACCCGGCCCGGCCCACTTTCCCTTTCCGGCCCGACACGGTCTTAAAACGATTGAAAGGCCGTTGGCCCGGTGGACGGCGGCCGAAAGAGGGTACTCGGGCCCGTAACGGCGCCTAATACCTCCGTTCGGAATCAGAAACGGCGGAAGAGGAGAGGACGTTTGATGGGGTGCGCCGGCCCGGTTTATTTATTCCACGTTTTTATTCGTTTGCACTATCCCGTACCAAAGTAAAGCGCCAGTTTGTTTAGGGAGAAAAGGAAAAGGCGCCCACCGATACAGAAAACAAACTTTACCGGATAATTGGGCGGTGGATTAAAGGAGGCGGCATCAACCCCAGACAAAATTAAAAGGTGTCGGACACCTGGGCGATTAAACATTGTAGCGGCTGGGACGACCCGACTCTACGCTTTGGCGGGCATCCCTCCTCTATCTTCCTTAACCGTCTCCCGGTTAGGTTGCTTTTCGGGGACGACCGGGTAGAGCCCCATCTTCAGCCTTAACCGCTTAACCGGCCCACCGACTAAATAGTAATCGCGTCCTCTTTCCCCCACTCACTCCGGTCGGACCGCGGCTTCCCATTCACCTCCGTGGCTTTCGAATTCGACCATTTAGCAAATTTGTGAAGAAACGACCCGAGGCGGGCGGGCCGCCGCATCCCTTTCGTTTCCGAGCCAGCCTTTCCTCGGGCGGTAGGCAGTCCCACCTCCTACCTATTAACGGACGCTCCCATATGGCGGAATTTTGGCCTATTTCCCACCTATTTGGAAGCGGCGTATTCTTAGCCTGCAGATTTTCAGTAGGGTTGACGGTGGGCCAAAAAGGACGGATAGCCAGTCGGACCAGACGGAAGGATGGTTTGGTCCTACCGTAATTAATTATATTCTGCTAAACTAGCCCGGGTCGACAGCCTCGGCCACCAAAAACAGCGAAAGGCTAACGTCGTCCTTAGGTTATAGCGCCGGGACTCCCGGACCGGGTGAATATTTTTCTGGGTACTATGGACACTGTCCTCCGTTAAGCCCGTTAAGGGTACCGGTTCCCATACCTTCCATTCGACCCGTTGCCGGCCGACGCGGAGCGATTTTCCCGACTCGGTAGTCCGAAGAGGAGGCGGTGGTTCCCAGCCCGAGGTTGGCTAAGTCAGTGGCCCGAACGGTTAAAATGTAGCAGTTAGACACCGGCTTTTGCCATCCCAGCCCAGGCCGACCAGGATTCTCATCCACCTGACCCGTTACCTCCGCTCTCCACCGGTGTCGGCTTTGGGCCCAAAATCTCAGCCACGGTGATCCGGACTGGTTTATTTTTTATCCGGACTCTAACCCATTTATTTGTTTTACTTAGTCCACCAAATAGGCAAAGGATAACAAAATTACGGAGGTGGATAAAAATACCAGCCACTCTGGATGGACGATATTAGCCACGCCAACTCTCGTTACCCAGAACCTCGAAAGAGTCGAACATGGTCCCTACCATAATGATTATCAAATTCGACGGCCGCTCTATCGACCAAGAGTCTCTGTATTTTCTTAGTTCGAGTGCTAAATTCTGTCTGGTCGGCGGCCACTCTCTTTCCTCGGGAAAGAGAGTGGTAAGAAAGAGAGTGGTAGGTCGGCGGGCACGGCCCGGGAGCGACCCCCGGGCCTGCCCGCCGACCTACCACTCTCTTTTCTTCTTCCGGGCCACCTGTCGGGTTTCCGGTCGACTAAGCCACGGATGGGCGGGAGGCCGGGGCCCTCGATTCCGTTTAGCGGTTAAAATTAGGATGGAGCCGTAGATATTAAAGTAACGAATAAAATAAATTGGAAGGGGGCAGACCGAGCTTAACTAGCGGCTCTCCCTCTTTGGCCGGTCGAGTTTCCACTCGGCCGAAAATTAGATAGTCCCAGATTGGATTTGCCTCTTCTCTTTCCCATTTGTTTGTATCCGTCCGGTCGATACCGACGGCCACTCCGACGTCTCGAATTTACCGGGTCCGGCCGGTAGACGACGATCCCATTCTTTCCGCCGCCATCTAGCCTATTCGACCTTATCCCAGTTTGGCCCGGGATGGCCTTTCCGTCCCATCCGGCAGCTTTTCTATCTTTTCGCCCTATTTTTCCTTCTCGGCTGGGCTTAAACCGCCCGAAAAGCGGGAGATGGCCTCCGAAAGACCACATTTGGACGGTTTAACGGTAGACCGGGCTGCGGATTTAAGGCTGGACCAGAGCGTACCAGAGTCGCGTTAGGTTTAGGCTGGCAAATAAAAGAGAAATTATCGAGTGTAAGAGTGGATGGGACGCTTTCCCCGGCGGGGAAAAACAATTGGCAGTTCGACTCCCTTAACCTAACGATCGATAGAATCGAAAACCTCCACCCGATTGACGGAAATTTATTTATTTCCGTAAGATGACCGTCCACGGTTGGAGTCGGTACCGACGGGTGGACCTTGGCCCGACCTTAAGTGGCCTTTAAATGACGACTATGGTTAGGTAATCGTAACCGTAACCATAGTCGGCATTTAACCACTTTAAAGTGGTTAAAAATGGCGCTGGTAGACGGTGACTGGATGGGCCTATTCTCGGATTATCGGTCCGTCTAACATTTAGCTCTGGAAAAGTGTCAAACGCCACCCGTACCTCGGCGGCCACCAACTTCGTTCCAAATTTTCTAGACGTCTGTTTTATGGCGCTTTTTTACCACCCTAAATATCTGGAGAAAACGTAATATTTCCCATTTATCCGTGTTGGCACCGGCCAGACGGAAGAATGGACGGCCTGGCCGAATCCGCTCCGACTTTACCCTGGCCTTAATACCCATCGGTCCGATTATCCGGCTAACTATTACGGCCCGGTTTCTCCTAATTTGCTTAAAACCAGATGGGCCGAAACGCCGATCTTCCTCCTTTCTCCCCTCGTCTTTTCCTAGGCACCGCCTGTTATCCGCGCCTTTTCGTATTTCTTATTTTGTGGTAACGGGGATGCGCCGATAAACACGGCCTATTAAAATCCCTCACCGCTACGCGCTACTCAGACAACGGTATACCGGCTACCGAAGTCATCGCCATCTGCAGGATTCCTAAAATAGTCGTTAAAATTGGCCCTAGTTGCTAGGCCTCTGGCGCTTACCTTTTCGTCCCATCCCGACTGGTTAACGGGCCACCGGACCTAAGTCTGCCGACACATCTAATATAAATTAATCTAAATAAACTTTCTGCCCAAACGTTAAGATAATTTAATTGGAATCCTGCAAAGGTCCAAACCTGGCTCCACTACTTGGGTCTACCTTTCCGCAGCCGCTGCTAATATTTGTTAGTTACGTATAGTGGAAACTCGATAGGGCTAGAGAATGGCTTTGCCTTCTCGGACCGTGCTTTAGAACAACTGCCTCCGCTCGTACACTTCCGTCTGTCCCACGGCCTTCCTCTTCTTTCCACCTTTTCTCGGCCGCTAATTTCTTCTCGTCCCGTCCCGACCTTTCGGTAGGGCCCAGAAACGACCGAAGTACAGAAGGACGCTAATCCGGCCCGCTCCAGTCGGAAACTTTAACAGGCGGACTAGTCACCCGGCCACCGACTGAGTCTACCCTCTCGCCTTTAATTCCGAGAGCCATCCCAGCGCCGTTATCCGATCCCTTCGGCTTCGACTGGAACCACCTTCCGATTGGGCGGCGGGCTCTCGCCGGCCCACCGAACAGTGGAGGAGAAAATCTGCGCGCGGGCCACCTCGGACGCTAATGCTCCGGTCTGGGAGGCCGGCGTGGAGCGCGTCACCTTAGGCCTAACTTCTATATCCACTCGGCTGTCAAGTGGCTTTGAAAAATGACTGATGACGGTTGGGATAAGTAAACACGGGCGTCCGTGCCCTGTTAGCTTCCCTCGGGGTGGCGATGGAAAAATTCCCCGACACCAGGTAATTAAGGAGGCCACACTCGTATCGTTTCCTGTTAGACGCGTTCCGGGCCAGTCCGCCCGGCCGGCGCGGAGCGGCCCGTCACGCCTCCCACCGCGTTGGCGGCCCGGAAAGAGGCCGGGTGGAGTTCCGGTTTCCGGGGTGGAAGAGACGGGTGTGACCGGTGGAAAAAGCTTAATTGGGCCGGCCGGAGTTAGTGCCCGGACTAATGTAATTATTACGTGTGCCAATAAAGCCGAGACTAGGCGGGGTCTGAAATCGCCGAGTGAATACACGCGGCCCGGCGTCACGTGCCGCGTTAACATTAGCCGCGGCACTTAACTCCACCTCCTTGGTATTCTGCCAATCCGCGGACTTAACTGTCGTACTCTGGGATATTTGCTTAGTTCGGGAAAGAGGGGGCGCCGCTCAAAAACGACAAAACTCGGAGGTTAATGTTCGGCTTGGCATTAAACGCGCCCAGGGCGCGTCCCGACTGGTAGCGGTCCCTTCTTCGGCCTCCTCCGCTCCGCCCATCCCGGCCCGAGACCGCTGCCCGGCCGGGCCCGCCGTGCCAGTTGCCTTTGTCAATCTGTCTTCTCTCTTGCAGGCGAATGTTTCCGGCGTACAAAGTACGCGTTTCCGGACTGGACAAGAAGGCCAAGTACATCCTACTGATGGACATCGTGGCCGCTGACGACTGCCGGTACAAGTTTCACAACAGCCGGTGGGTGGTGGCGGGCAAGGCCGATCCCGAGATGCCCAAAAGAATGTACATCCATCCGGATTCGCCCAGCACCGGAGAACAGTGGATGCAGAAAGTGGTTTCCTTCCACAAGCTCAAGCTGACCAACAACATCTCGGACAAGCACGGATTCGTAAGTATCCCGCTGGGGACTTTCTTTCTTGGTCCACTTTCCCACTTTTACTTTCCGCTACCGTCCGCGCTTCTTTGGTCGGGTGGCTGGGGACCGTCTCCGGCCTTACTCTCGGCCACTCCCGCCACCAAGGCCCTAGTTTCCTTCGGTCCTAGTGTCCGCGCTGCGGTTTCTTCCATCGGATTATTTGGGCCGGACGGATCCGGATCCTCCTTCCCTGCCAGGACGGTCTCGGATCCGAGAGAGAGGTGAGCGGCGTTCCAAAGAAAGACGCTACCGTCTTCCTTCCGACCTCGACTAATCCGTTTACGTGTCAATCCAGGCGCGCAGAAAGCGACATAATGGTGCGGTAGCCCGGGGGGCTGTCGTCACGCTTCGACGGCTCAGCCGACGGTTTCCGAACCGTTTAAAGCAACGTCTTGACTGGATGGTTGAATCATCGACCAGCACCCGCCGAGGTGCGCGCGCATTTGGGCCGCGGGTTCGAGTCGCGCTAACGAGGTGTCGGCTCGGCACTATCCGGGCGCAGAAGGGGGTGCTGACGTCATTACAGATCTCTTTTAACAAAACATCTCCGGGTGGCAGATGCTCTTCAGACCGTCCCACGGCCTGGTTGCCGGAATGGTTGTTTTGTCGTCTCTCTTTACCGAGCGTGAGATCCGCTAACGACAGCGCCATGGGAGGAGGAGACGCCAGGTGTTCCTTCTGGCCTATCTCTCCGCCTGCCCGTCCTAGTCAGAGGTCCGCCGAGTCCGAGTCGATCGGACCCGTGTGTTCTAGTCTTTCCCACTCCTACGGCTGAGTGGCGTAAGTGGGAAAACTCTCCCGCGCGCCGAGTGTGGGCCGCTGGTCCGACCGCCCGGCTATAAAACTGACGTCAGACAGATGCGCTCACGTGACGCTAACTGCCGGAGGATGGTCGAACTTTTAGTCGGCACTGACGTCTGCCTACTATCCTACGCTTACATTCGGATCGTTCCAATTTAGGGGATTTTCGGGGAGGACGGGAGGCGCCGACACCGTTACAAATGACTCACGACGGCGGGAGAAACCGATCGGCGAGTGGATTGGCTGTCGGTGGACGGGTAGCCCCGTACCGCCATGGCAGAACGTATCTAGCGCGGGTCGTATCGGCCACCGATCTGCCTTAGATCCGGCGGTTGCCGATTACTTTCCGCTCGCACCGGCCGCGTTTGGGACCACCGACAGCCCGGCGTCTAGTTGGCCCAACAAACCGGTTTGCATCGAGTCGCGGCCATAACTCAGACGCTGTCATCGGGGATGGAAACGCTCGTGTTTCAACCGATACGGGACAAGGACGGACCAACGGCGACCAGATCAGGGCCGAATACGCGTGTTGTCGAGAAACGGCGGGTCCCCTCTCTACCAGTTTCCGCGTGTTAGAGGCGGCCGAAGGCGATATCGATCGGAGAGTAACGTTCTGGTTTCCGGTGGCTGTCGAAAAGTTAACGAGCGACGGCAAACAACCGGTACATTGTCGAAAACAAACAACCCCGCTCCGTGGCTGGCCTTTAACGAGCTTTTAAAGTCGTTTCTAGAAATGAGGCCCGTTAAAACCGGCGCCGGACAAACAAAGCGGATCCTGCCGAAAAGGCGGAAGGATGAGCCAGATGGGCCTTCGGGTGGAAAAACCCAGACCGTCTCGCGCCTTTGCATGGCTGGCCCGCCACCGGCCTCTTCCTTAAAGCCGCTGGACCGACCTTCGGATGAAAGCGTCCGTCTGCCTTCGAATGCCTGGCCGGCCATCGTCCCATTAGCCGCGCAATTAGGCAAATGGTAAGAAAGGAGGGACGGCCGCGCGTGCCGAGCGGGAAGGCGGAGCGGCGACGCTATTAAGCGACTTTTGTGTCGACCGAGCAGAAATCGAAAGGGTGGTCCCGTTGGCTTGTCGGCGATTTTTTATGCGTTATAATTAACTCGGCGCTAACCTCGTTATTTCATTAACTCCGCTTCGTTACACCGCCGATTGTTTTGTTTCTCTCCTCCCACTCTCCTTCTCGATAAAACAAGACGCTCGTTAACCCTCCGCTTTTTTCCTCTCTGCCTTTTTACGCCGTTAGGTCGCTCTCGTTCTTTAATGAATAAACCATACGTCATTAGGACGGCACACGGCTTTAGGGCGTCGCGCGTCACTTTCCCGTCACCGACTCGATCCTTCTTTCTTTTTTTCGAGTTTAAGGCCCCATTCTTTTCCCTAGCTGTTCGGATCTGGATTGTTTTTGTCTAACCGCCTTCTGTCTTGTGTCTTTGCAGACCATCCTCAATTCCATGCACAAGTACCAGCCAAGATTTCACCTGGTTCGAGCCAACGACATCCTCAAGCTTCCGTACAGTACTTTCAGGACTTACGTCTTCAAGGAGACCGAGTTCATCGCCGTTACCGCTTACCAGAACGAAAAGGTGAGTCGGCCCGCCTGGACCCGGCCGTATAGGTCCTCTCGTTCCACCCGACTGTCGATTGTCCGGAGATGGGACGACGGGCGCCCGATGATGCCTTAGATAGGAATCGATTTACCGGTCGGCGATATCCGGAGGTCTAGGCCAGCGTCCATCCCTCCCCAGGCTGACACAATGGGCCCATTACGCCATAACCATCCTATTGTGTCAGCGAGCGTTGACCGGCCGGTCCAATCCAATTTCCATTCGGACACACACGCTAAGGTAACCGACCGACCAACGGCCATCAGACCATCCCCCATCGACACTCAGATTCGAAGGTCGCCGCCCGCGGACCACCGAGCCGGTTCGGCCAGCGGCCACGGTCCGGCTGGGCCCGCGGTGGTTCCGTTACCGATGGTATGGGTTCCGAGTAAAGGAGCGATTTCCGCGCGCGCCCAGCGTAAGAAGTTTCTAACTTACTGAGTGGCGACTTTGGCACCAAAACTGGCGAAATTTCTAGCAGCGTGGAGCAGGCGAGCGGCCACTACTAGCTAGCCTGGCCAGTCTGACTACAGGCTAACGGCACTACCACATCGCGGTCGGGCGGGAAAAATTGGTCGAAGGTGGATTCGTCCACGGGGGCCTCGGGGGAACGCTAGTTTAGCAGCGGTCGTGACCGGAATAGCGAGATGGGCAGTCGATGAAAGCTGGGACCCTAGTCGAGTCAATTCCCCGTTAGCAGAATGTGGTGAAGTAAGGCGGCCGGGAATGATTCCCCATTTTAAGAGGAACCATCGGACCGGGTGAGTGACGGTAGTGCGAGTGCCTGTCCGGTCCGACGGATGCGTAAGTGACAGTCACCTCCACCGCCTCCCTTCGCTCGTCCGACGGTTTCTGTCAGATGGGAAACGATTCCGTCACCCACGGCCACGGACGCAAAGAGGAGGAAACGTTTCGGCTTCTTCCTCCTAGCTTCCCTGGTTATAAAAGAGTGCCCACTAGAGTGGGCACTCTTTTACAAAGGCGAAGCGCAATGGCCACCGTGGAAGTGCCGATCCAGCGGTAGGCACCTACGCTGTAGCTGGGAAACGACGTCGGACGATCTGTTGACAGTCATTCACGTATCGAACGGAGTCACGCAGTTTTCACGCTCACGCGCGAGAACAATGGGTGGGTGCCGGTCACGGCCGGTCGGCCGGGACGGTGTCGGAGCGGATGTCCTTGCCTCACGCTACCAGAAGACGAACAGCGACGAGGGTGTCTGAGAAAGCGTCGAAACTGGACTGGCCCAGGGAACGGAGGCTTATCTGAATGGGTATTGTTTGGTATGGAGAGTCCCGCGTCTTTCCTGATACTTATCCCAGAATTTAACCGGGGGTATTGGAAAGAACGGAAAAAGTGCCATTCGAGTAACCGCCGTGTGGACGACAGGCCATGGAGTGGATAACGCAATTACTGATTTTGTCTAAGATATTCGTACATTTTCCGGGAATATGAGCCGGTGTCGGGCGCTATCAGAAATCTATACTACTGAACGTACAAAAATACCAACCAGAGAAAAGGAAAGAGCCGATTGGGGCGGGTTGGGCGTTGGGCCTAGACGATAGGCCACCATTAAACGGAGGAAAGTAAACTTCAAGGTCGACCGAGACGCATCGGACGACCGGTAAGACGGATGGGTGACAATTGTAGAAACCCGAAGGGGACAGAAAAAGGTCGCGCGTACATTACCGACTACCGGCCATCGATCGTCCTATCTGGGCAAGTAGTCGCCTCGATCGACTCGTTCGAGAACTGCGTAAGCGAAAAATTAGGAGGGGCGTAAAGGGAACCGGGGCGGGTGACGGTGCAACTTCAGAGTGGGCATGACGGCACCGGTCGGGCGGCCGAGACAATTCAATTAGCCCTCGACCTACGGGGCAGGTCCGGACTATTAACCCAGTCCCGGAGCGGATCGGGTTTCCACCAGAGTCGGCCGTTAGACGGGCCGATTTCGGCCTGATCGATCACCACCGACGGTTGGACAGGAAGGTACGGGATGGGGTCGATCCTTCGGCCTGGAGGACACCGAGGGACATCGACCGCCCTGCCTGGCCCTTCCTCTGGGTTGGCCGGCCAGCCAAGAGGAAGGGCCGGGCGGGGAGGTCGATGTTATTAACGGAAAAAGAGGCCAGGGTAAGAAGGAAAGAACGGATAGACAGCCACACGGACGGGAGTATCGATTTCTATTTAGGAATCGCATGTGCGTAAGCGCGATAGGCGCCAGTCGACCTTTCTTTCCGTGGTAACGGCAGTTTTTATCCCTCTTCGGAAAATGGCCAAGGTCGGAGACGAAGAGGCCAAGAGGGGTTGAGCCGAAACGGGTAGATTCGGGTCGGCCTGAAATTCCGTTTTTGGTTTGTACACGTTGATTGGTACCGAATAGCGGTAAAAAGAGAGAAGGAAGGAAGACGCTCCTAAATCCCCCGGACAATAGTCGATTAAAAAGGATTTTAGGCAGGTAAACAAACTGGACGAGGGAACGAAATGGTAAAGGTAGCTGTCAACGGCCTCCACCCACAACTCGGTCCTACCTCGGCGGACTTGGTCGAGTGATAATTACCAGCGCAAATCTCGAAAAATCCCGGGTTGGATGGGAAGGAATGGGCAGCGTGTCCGAAAGGAAGGGGGCCACGCGCCACCACTTTTGCCTTTCTCCAGGCCGTAAACGCGGTTCGAATCGGCGAAACGGAAGAGCCACAGCCACCCGCTCGGTCCGTCACTAAAGGTGGTACGGCCCGGACGAAATATCGGCAACTACCAGACTTGGTCTACGACTTTCTTCCGTAGCCCACGGTGGTAGTTGGAATGGAAAACGGTGGCGGGGAAGTAGGTACGGAAGCGCTATTTAAAAGAAAGAATTAACGGAATTAATAAGAGACGGGGGCGTATTTACATAATGGCAGGATCGGCGGCGTAGGAAGGAAAATCCGAAACGCTTTGGCGAAACGCTCAGGAAAAAGCCAAGATGATCCAATGGAAACTTACGCCATAAGGCCATTATTTAACTTACGCCATAAGGCCAACCGCCTTACCTATTTCGTAGCGTAATTGTTCAAATCGATTAATTGGAAATTATTTGGATACTATTAGGTTTGTCTTCCACCGCCAGTTCGCGCCTCAAGTTTTCCTAACAGCTAGGCCATCTTTGAATTCCCGTTTTTATTTATACGGAAAATCGAAAGTGTAGCCAGCAGTTCGATCCTGCGGATTCGACCGCCAGAGGCCTCCACCAGGACAAAAACTTACCGCAAATCGAAAGTGTGCCTAGAAAGTTAGCGGAAACGGACGACTTTGGTCGGTTTCGGTCGGTCGGTGCTCCCGACACCAGTGCCCCATCGGTAATATACCGGTGTGGTACAACACCATGATAAACGGTGCCAGATGTCGGCGGCTCGACCGGTTCTACCCTGGACCGCTGGCCTAATCGAGTGCGGCTAAGAGGCTGGCTAGACGAAACAGGAAAGAACTCCGAGCGGAAGGCCACCTCTCCGTCCCGTCTGGTCCGCGCCCGTCCCGGATTTCTCGTCTGCCCTGTCATGGGCCGACCCAACGGCTGAAGGTGGGCTCTAGCGGGACAGAGGGGAGGATCCGAGGCCAAAAGAGCGGCGGCCAGTCAATGGGTTAGTTCCGAATTCCGGTGGCTAGGGGGAAAGGACCGAATCGGCCCAGTCGTCCCACCAAGAGACCGAAAAGAAAAGAGGCCGAGCGGATGCCGGACGCTTCTCTTCCGGCCCATTTTGGTTCCACCAGCGCTCATTGGATCGACCCATAGACGGAAGAGCGTTTTGTGGTAGAAAGGGTCTTCCTCTCTTACTTAGTATTTAATACCCTAAGAGAGTGGCACCAATACAAGAGAATAATAAAAGTCCCACCATCCGTTCCGTCGACTTAGAAGTTTTTTGGCCGCGTTTATGGTCCGCCTGCGGAAAATACTGGCCCGACTCCGAGACATAATATCTGATTAATTCTGGTACTACACTAGTCCGTATGATGGGGTTCATCGCCACCATTCTACCAGCTAGGCCAACGGTGGAAGAACCGAAAAATCCGAGTGATTTAAACGCTTTCCGAAACGATAACCCAACCGGCCGGTTCCAAGACCTAAAATCACGAGACCGGTGAGCATTTCCACCTTACTTTCCAGCTTGGGGCTGGGGTACCGGCCGGCCTTCTTTACCTTACAATTCGTTTACTCTAAGACGTCAGTTCTGGTATCCGTTCTGACCTGTTCCCGCCCAAATCTGACCAATTTTCGTCAGACCTAGAATCACCGTTTCCCACGCGATAAATACAGTCCAATGTCAGACCGCTTCTTCCCGTAATGACATTTATCCGGAATTTTCTATAAGTATATACCCGGATTAAAGCGGCGTCGGAGCGCTAATCCTTGGTCCTGTACTCCGCCTTTCTTTTTCCCGATATAGCGGCGCGGATGCGCCGCTATATCGGGAAAATAGGATTTGGTAGATCGGACGCCGCCTGGTTCCGACTGGCAAATCTTTCGGTTCTGCCCCTCTATCCGATTACCCCCAATTAGCTTTACCCTCTCCTGACCTGGTCTGGGTCTGGGTCTATCTCACCTATCCGCCACCTTCTTTTTGCTTATATGGTCGACGGTGACGGTGTTTTCCCCGCCGTGGGCCCAATCCACCACTGGACTAAAATACGGCGCCATAAAAAATCGGGAAAGTGCCAGCTGGCGACGGAATCGAGTGCGATTCTTTCACGTCCGGGACAAGATCGCACCCCTAACGTTAACCCGCGCCGCTATCGAATATTTAGCCTTTTCGGCGGGACGCTAACCACGCGGTCCTTTCCCGCCCCCATCGAGTCCTTCGAGTGGTATTCCCATGGTGAACAAAATAAGGAATTTCTCCGCTAGTCAGCCATTTCCGTTGATTAAGAGAAAACTGCGCCAGTTTCTAGTACCGCTGGAAAATTCAGACCAATCAATTTAGACGGCGGCAATAAAACCAGATATTCTCCCCATCTGAATTCTATACATAATCTTATATATATTTACAATCTTCCTCGGCCCACCGACCACTGAGAGATCGGGGGGCAAAGCCACCACTGTCCACTCTAAGAAAACAAGATTAACAAAAAAGGATATAGGGCGGGAAGCGGAACCCACGCCTAACGCTTTCCACCTTTACCGGTCTGTCTTTTTTCCGCCATCAAATAAAATGAAGAGTAGCGCTTCGACACTTTCCAGCCCCGATCCCGGTGG
>WUQG02000013.1:8028-25043 GCA_011317285.2 Androctonus mauritanicus | reverse complement strand
GCACGAATTGAGCAGACCCAAAAAAAAAATTGTTTACGGTATAAGTTTAGCTTATACCGTAAACAATTTTTTTTTGGGTCTGCTCAATTCGTGCTAAAAAGAGAGTATAATACTACAATTGAAAAAATATAAAATACTGTCATTTTGATAGTAGTTTTTAAGCATCAAAGGTTACAAAAATTTGATATTATTCGTATTAAAAAACAAAGGAAAGTGATTATTGATAAAATTACAAAGAAGAAATTTAATCGATAAAAAATATGATAAAATAACATTTTTCTAATAATATTTTGTCTTTTTATAGTGATTATAACAAGCTTAAGAAGAAATTTAAACTATTTAATGTTGTGTAGATTGGTTATAAATTACAAATTAAAATATTTAAAGCTTTAATTAAAACAATTTCAATTAGTGAACAATACATAAAAAAAACATACAGCAATTTTAAATGAATCAATAGCTATATTTGAAATTACAAATTTCCGTGACAGTTCTCTGAATTTTTAATGACTAACAACAGAAAACCAAAATAATTTAATTCAAATTTTATATTTATATCAATAAATCAAGTTATCTTTATTTCTCATATTAAAAATGATTATTTATTTCAGTCTCTTTAATATAATGACAATTTTGATCGTGTTAAAGTGACTATTAAAAAAAAATATATCATCATATTCAAACTTTACGGTTCCTAGATTTATATAAATTATTACATAATTATCATGATGAAATTAAAAATGCTGTATGAGTCGCTCAGAAGCCAAAGCGGTTAAGTCCAGAAAACAACAATTGAGAAAATTAATGTTTTTTAATACATTAATATTATACAACATATTCAGAAGCTATAAAAAAAGAGCCGTCTGAACTAGAAAAACCGAAGCAACGAGTAAATCCTTTAATAACTAAGTAGAATATTATTTTTTCCATTAAAATTTACAAAAATCCGAAGAGATCAAAAAATGGACTTAACCGCATTGGCTTCTGAGCGACTCGTATGTTGCACGAATAATCTAATAGTTGGCTATATGACATAGCTATCATAATATGATGAATATTTTCAATTTATATCATATTATAACAATTATTACAGCATACAATAACTTTACTTTTAACAGTAACTGTTATACTAATGATGTCATAATTATTCTTGCAATATTGCCATTTAAATGTGCCACGTATCTACAATACATACATGCAGCTATACTACATACTAAATTATGACAACGATTTAAAGTCAAAATTTGTAAAAATCAGGTGTTCTATATTATATACACAGGAAAAAAAAAACAATGAACATTAGATTTTAATTATAAATATTTTAAGGAGATTTAAAATTTTTTAATGAAGTTAAACTCCAAATTTCCTACCATTTTAAATAAAATATTTTATAAAATATAAGTATTATTTGCGATTAAATTTTCTTTAATAAATCTACTAATCTCGTAGTTGAAAGACTATTTATAATTATATCTATTACAGTCTAAAGATAAAAAGACTTCAAAGTATGATGATGTAAGAAGAAAGTAAATATTTAAGCAATTAAAAATTCTATTGGTGTTGCTACAAGATAAAAAAAAAGTACAAGGTTTACTTAGGTTATTAATTTTTCTCTAACGTCATTTATCTTCGATCACTATTATATATTCAATGGTTTATCGTTAGATCTATATATATATTGAATATTTATATTAAATGAAATTTTTATTTATTTATAAAGCTAACTTTTGTATCAGTTTATTTTGATATACTGTATAGCTTCAAAAATAACATTCAGATAATGGTGTCGATAGATTAACAAACTCGATAATGAAAATCTTTTGACTCCGTTTAATTTTTATAAATTATCATAATTAATAATGTAGATTAGCATGATTTCATTCTTTTAAATTTAAATAAGCTTAACAGAGAAAATTACAATAAAAAATTTAAAAATCTATAATTGTAAAAGCCAAAAAGAAGAAAAATTGTAGCATTAGGTGGAATGTTTTCTTTTTTTTGACTTTTACAATTACAAAGTGGCAGAATGTTTTCAATGTTTAAAATTTTATTTTCTAAATATAAAAAAAATTGCTTTTGTTTAATAGTCTATCGATAATAAATTAAAATTTCACCGAATAATTTGAGAAATTTTTATCTATTTGACACACACAAACATATTTCAAATGGGGAAATGTGCTATGCAGTAACAAATTAAAACGGTTCATCATTGATTTTTCTTATAAAAAGAGAAAGGTTTATATATAAATAGAATTGTTTTTATCCTTTCATTTGTTTTCATGAGTGACCTAATTTTAAGAGTGGAATATAACAAAAAGAAGGAAACTGTGATTGAGGCAAACGTGATTAAAACTTTCATTTAAATTTAATTCTCTTCCTTATGAAAGAGCTGTAACTACAGCATTAAAAACAGAATATATATCTATCAGCTAGCAATACTGAAAATAAAAGCCGATTTAATATAATTTTTAAAGGAATACAAAGAGAATAATGCAATAAATTAATTGCCAATATAAATTTTATTTTTATTGTAATGTGTATAAAGAAATTATGAATAATAATGATAAATGATAAAGTTGCGTTCTGAACAATTCTACCACTTGACATTAAAATGTATACATAAAAAATAACGAATTATGATCATTAAATTCACACAATCGTTATTATTTTCTTAATACAGTATTTGTATTTTAATTCCAACTTAAAGCCAAATAAACAGGTATCAGATATATAATTTAAACAGTTTAAAAAGTTTACATGTTTAATTATAGCGTTATTTTTATTTTTTTATTTGTATTCTATTTTTTCAGTAGACAAAATAAAACGTATGTAAAATAATATATCTATAAGTCTTCAAAGAATACGATTATATAGTCAATAAGCTACAATAATGAAGAATAGAACAGTCAAATCTTTCAAATACTGTAACTTAAAATTTTAATATAGTTCTTTTCAATTCATACTTATTATAAAGTTCTAAAATACGTGAATTTACGAATGGTGAACTACACTTCTGATTAAAATTAGTTGATATATTTTTTAAACACATTAGGTGATATATTTTTAAGATTCTATTTTATGATTATTTTTAAAAAGTAAAATAAAGATTGATAAATATTCAAAGAAAAAAAAAATATTAAAAATTTCATTTGTTCCAAATTTTATGTTAAAAATGACTAGAATATTAAAAAAAAAAAAAAAAAAAAAAAACAAATGATGCAAATAAAAATTTCCAGGTTAAATAACTATTCGCAATAAAAATATAATAAAATGGTATTATGCAACTTATATTGTTTGACTGTCATTATCAAGTATTATATGAAAATAGTTCAAATAGGAATCACAGATTTGGATATACAGGTAATCTTTGAATAACAACAGGATTTCGTTTGAACCCTGCCATAATAAATCTGATTTGGCAGGAAGTTGAAAATGCTAAAATTTATGGATTTTTCACAATTAAATTTTAGTAGAACAGTATATATTATCTTAATAACATTATCGAAACAAAAAGGAGGCTTTTCATATATCAGATTGTTGGATGTGAAACTTGAATCTGTTGAACTGCATTGACCAATCACAGAATTTACTAACTACATCATTAGCATAAGTACGAATCATCATAAATCAAGACAATCATAAGTCGAGGACTACCTGCATTCCATAAAAATATTATATAGTTGATATAAAAATGTTATATTTGATGATAATATTCTGTTTATATATAAAAACAATCTTCACTTTTAATATATATATATTATATTTAATTTTAATTACTATTAATTATAATTATACATTTATATATATATATAACATTTATTTGCAAGTATAAATAATAAAAATACAACTCTTCTCTCTAATTGCTGCAGAAAAAAAAAATTATTGAATTGCAAGATTCTTATATATATCTAGAGGATACCAAAAATCAGAGAAATTCGTTGTTTGATTTAAAAAATAGCATTTATATGAATGAATTAAAAAGTCTGTAAAAGAAAGGAAACTACGAAGTATTATTCACAATATACCCGTTTAAGTTATAAATAAAAAATTCTCTTTTGAATTCAATCACAAAATTTTCATAATAAAATATTCACATCTGTACATTTTTTTCACTAAGATAAATTTTCCTAGTGTTGGCACACACTGTACATGAAAACTATGATAAAATGCATCTTTTTTCTAAAAAAAATAATTTGAACAGTTAATTTTAACACTGTCATTGTTATTCTTTGTACTGTATGTTTAAACCAGATTTAATTTAAAATAAAACAAAACATTTAGTTCTATATGTAAATAAATTATTGTCAAATATAACGTTGAAATTTATATAAAAATTGCAACTTTTATTCAAACCGCATGCATTCTTATATAATTCTGCAAATAAAAGATTTACAGGAAACTCTAATCAATACTGATAAAATAAATTTATTCTATAAAAATATGATTTGTGGATGTGAATAAAGAGAATTTTTCATAATAAGTTTCTAGAAATATTGCACTGACAATGATGTTTAATACTGCAATTTGAAAATCCGACATTTTGTGAATGAATGTTAACACTTTCAAAACTATATCTTTGTTTATTTTTCCTGATTTTATAAATTGAAAAAAGAAATAAAATTTAATATAATAATAAAGAATTTTAATCAAAGCATCACATTTAATAAAAAGGAAAAACAACAATTGCATTTATTCCAGAATAATTCCGAACATTTGAAACTGATTCATTTCAATTCGTGTCAAAGTTCTTCTTTAAAGAATAAATATTTAACTTTATTGTTTATTCAAAAAAAATCATTGATTATATATATATTTATAAAATTATTATATATACCTTTATATAAATGAAAAATTTTAAAACAAAAATTATTTTTACGAAGAGAAATTGGCAACTTGTTTAAAAATTAAACATTTTTTTTTGCATTTAATATAAATTCTGAACAACTTTTCCCATAGGCTTGTTTATTTGTATTAGTGTGCTATCGTAAATTAATTTCATCAAGTTTGAGATTAGTGAAGCAATCATTTCTAGTCTCCAGATATATGCTGCAATATGTCTTGATAACATTGGCACATATTTCTGCCGTTCAGATAATTCTCTATTTTATGAGTTCCTGAAGTGATCTCGTAAAGTAGGAACTCATAAACCAAGAATCAATTTTTCATAGTTATTAAAAACGGACGTTCCATTATCAACAATGAAATTTGATCATAATAAAATTAATTAAAGATTAACAAAATCAATAGTTTATAATGAAAAAATGATTTATTTATCTAAAATAAAGAAAACATGGTCTTTAATAAATATTAAAGAATTTTTATTCTTTATTATTATTGACAGATAAAGTAGATGAGTTTTTTAACAAATAAATTAGGCACTTATCACAATCTAAGAATAAAAGTTATTTATATAATATACTAGTAAATCCACAGTGGCCAGAGAGCATACTACTTCGTGTGCTGCCATTTTGGTCTGGTTTTCTAGTAGATAACAGTTTCTATTATAAATTCAATCATACGGTCTTATATAGTTAAGTATGTGGTTTGAAATGCCTATTTTTGAATATTTAAAATTTATTTTTCGCATTTAATGCATATATTTTTGACTATTTTGATTCTTCATATTTGAAAAAAATTTACATACCCAGGAATTCATCAAGTGGGCATTTGTAAGTTGAGAACTGTATTTCTTCTTAACAAAAATATATTGTCATCAATTTAAATTATTTAAAATGTATTCAAAAATATTAATTTATTGAATACTGCACGAATCAAATTGGACAAACAATTTTATTAGGAGTAAACACGGTAATCCATATTATTTCATACCTTTTATTTTGTCCCATGCAAATGCACCCAAATATATTTCTGATAATTTTGATTAAATTAGCAAATACAGTATAATTACTTAGTTGTTCGTTAAGAACATTAAATTTGTACTCTTATTTGGTTTTCTATTCCATCGGTTGCAGAGAAATTTCCATGACAGATTTTTATTTTATTTTTTTACCTTTCAACTTAAATTTGAATGATGTGAAATTTTCTTCTAAAACTTCTTTGACATATTCTACTAAATAAACATTTTAATAAAATTATAAAATTTTACATAAAAAAAACAATGTTTAGAATGGATTTTACAAATTCAAATATAAAAAAAATTTTCAGCACTTATAAATAAATAACATTTTTTCAAACTACCAATACAAATTTCAAAATTTTTTTTAATGAATTTTAAAATTTGTACTGACAGAGTTTGGGATATATGCAGATTTATGGGGCTCGACTCATGACTTAAAAATCCTAATAAATACAGATACACGTACAGATCTATATATGTTAGAACTACATAAATCAGAGATTGCCTTTATATGCATTTCTTCGAATGATATTTATTTATTATAGTAATATTAATTAGAATAACTTTAAAAAATTGTTTGTATAATCAAATTATGAAATGATAAAAATGGGTGTTCTCTGCTACTAAGCTTAATGTTATCTTTTTATCACAGTTCTATTGGAAAGCAGATGTTTTCTGTTCCTATTTCATAAAAATATTTTCAAAACCTAATTAATTTCTGTTAAATTTAATTAAAATCCTTAGTTTGGAAACATTCACATTTACAGATTAAAAATGTTTTTCACAGAATTCTGTGTTTATATTATTCTATTATTTTTAATTATATTACCTATAACTCAATTTAAATGAAACTTTTAAGAAATAATGATTTTTATCATCATCAGTATTTTTTATCTTTTACAGATATTCTGAATAATCTACAAATTACAAATTTATTATACTAACAAGTAGAAATTTTAAAATTCAAAGAGCAATTACGGAGTACATAAATAAATTTTTTTAAATTTAATGCATTTTACAGAAAACTAATTACTTTATTTACTTCATTAATTCTCTTTAATTTTAATCTAAAACTTATTAAAAAAAGGGATTTTTTAATGGGTTACAGCACAGTATCATCAACTTATTTTGATACAAACAATGGCTTATCTCATTTTTTTTTTTTTGGAGTGTTGAATTGATGTTTTTTTCTAACGGATTTTTTTCTCTTGTTACATTTAATTGTTGTATTCAACTTTAAAATCGATACAATGATAACTAAGAATAATAGATACAGTTTATTACCATGCAAGTATGTAGAAATATGATTTAATTATATATCAAACATGAAACACAAATACTTTCAACATAGCTAAATCAAACGAGCAACTGCTCGAACTGTTAAGTCACTTATTGTTCGAAGATTATATAACTGATTTTACAACAGATAATCTATTATAAATTATTTTAATTTGCTAAAAACAGATTAAAAATAATTTGTTTTGTTAATCAGAAAAAATAATAAAATTTAAATAGTCATTTATTTTTTCGGAAAACTTGGAATATTTACATTTTTATTTTTAAACCTTTAAAAGAACTCTATAAACAGGGATATCCAACTAAACTTCAAGAAAATTTATCAGTTTATCTAGAAAATAAATATAGATTCTTATTAAGTAGAATTTCACGTATGCAAAGAGGCATTAAGTAGAATTTACTTGAAAGTTTAATTCTTTCTTTTTTTTTATGCAAATGTTTTCTAATAGTAGTTTCTTTTTAATCCAAACAGAGAATTTTTCAAGAGGTTTAAGAAAGAATTTTCTTTTTCAAATTCTTTAATCTAATCAATGCTAATAGGGAATGCAAGATTTTTCTATATCAGAATAAATTTAAGATGTGAGATACTTTATGAATTTAAATGTAATTATAATATCTGTCGAAATTGTTCGAATTATCAGATGAGAAGTACATTAAATTATAGAATTCAAAATTCGTGTGCCAAAATCAAACGAAACTCATTCCTTGAGTGCTGATGTTTTAATTGCATTATTTATTTTTAATTTTTTAAATATCACCAGTTAAAAATATTTATATTATATATGCATTTTAATCCATATTAATTAATTAGAAATATTTTTATTTAATATTTTTTCAAATTTATTTATATTATCTATTGTGTTTTTGTAACTCAAACTGTGATCATATCTTTCTAATATTTAGTTTATAATTTTTCATGTTGACACCAATACAAATTTATGAATTTTGTTATTAACCAGTTTCATTTTTCAAAAATTATTTGTTCTAAATGAAAGTTTAACAGATATTTTTTGAATATCTTTAAATAAAATTTGTTATAGTTTTAAATTTTTAGACATGCCATAAAAATTTGTCAGATGTAAATTTTGGTATGCATTTGTCATCAGATATTGTACCAACTTGCCTTCTCTGATATAAAAAGATATTTTGATGATGATTTTGTTTGAATACATTTATAATGCGTAAAATAAAATACATAATGACATAATAAATTTAAAACTTAATTAGAATTTTTGTATTTTCTACTTAAATATTTAATACTTTTTATATCAAGTTTTTATATCATTGCTTAGTTTAAGAAAAAAAGAATTTCTATCAAGAAATAGATTGCTGTCACAAATTTATGTAAATACAATAAGGACGTTCTAGTATAAAATTTTTATATATGCAAACAAGACATTTTATTTTTGAAGTTTAGAAAATTTGTGCAGGAATTCGATGACAAACGTTATAAAGTGAATATAGTAACAAATGTATTGTAAAATTACATTTACATTTAATTATTCAATAATGAACAGAATAATTAAATGGCAAAACTTACAATAAAAATCCTTACATTATAAGAGGAAATTTATATTGAAACTCATAATACTTCTTACTGTAAATATTGAATAAAAGTAAGCAATAAGTCAAAAATAAGAAAGCTACATCATTTATTCAAAAACATTTTCAGCTATCCATGTAGCCTGCCTCAGCTGAAAGGAAGGACGAGGGGAAACTTCTTTGGTCTGTATTTCAACTGACGCAGGCTACATAAGATAGCTGAAAACCATTTTTTAATAAATGATTTATCTTACTTATTTGGCTTATTGTTTGTGTTTATTCAATATTGAAATTCTTAAAGATGAAACTTTTAAGTGATTCAATTAATAGCATATATTGTATTATACATATATATATATTATTGGACTGGAGTTATATTACTGGATTCGCTTAAGACTATATTTTGAATTATTAATTTTTCAAGTTAAGATTAACATTTAAAAATGAGTTACTTTTATAATTTGAGAAAATCGTATTCCTAAAGCTTTTTTTCAAATATAATTAAATGCTAATTTAGGTACAGAAATAGAATTTTGAATGCTCTAGGGGCTATTTGATTACAAAAATGTGGAATCTGAATTGAAGAAATCAGGAATATTTTCAAGGACTTTTCATAAAATCAATGTGTATCCACCAAATCAAAACTAGTTGGTTTAGAAAGGAAGAAATTTTGTGAATAACACTCTAAGCAATCAATATTTTCAGTTAATATATATTTTATCAAACTATAATCTTAATTATATAAATTATTTATCTCATCTGTTCTATGAGAAAGAGATAAAAAAAACTATTTTTTATTTTTATATTGTGAAGAACTAATAGTAGTTGTTTATGTTCACTTTTTTTATGGATAATGTTAAATTACTATACAATCATTTTTTTATATTTTAAAAAATTCACACAAACTATAAGGGCAATTAATTTTGAAAATATGAGTTTCAAAACATAAAAACACTATTTAATATGATCACTTTGAGATACAGGTATTTTGTTTAATAATTGATAAAATAAATTTAATCCGTAATGTTTATTGATATAAGATAGCATGTACACATTTTTATATTTATTGATATACTTAAAATAAAAATTAAAAAAGTGCATTTATAGTTTCAGTTTGATTTTTTTATTTTTTACATACATATATTGTATAATATTAAGTTTCTTTCATTATTGATTAATTATAATGAGCGTTTAATATTAAAAATAAGTGCATTAAAACATTAATGATTGTTAATATGTAACTTTTTGACATCGCCATGCAAATTAACTTTATGGGAGAAAATGTAAAGTTTTTCTGCTTGAACTAATGACAAGTCTTTCATGTTCTTGTATAGTAATTAACAACAATATTCTCATTATTTTATTTGTAGTTAATAATTTTTACAACTCAAGATTTATAATTATTATAAAGTAGACTGATTTAGGTATAATGGCCTTATCAGAAGTGAAGAAATAGTTTCCATTTCTGTCAATGCTATGTTACTTAATAGGTCAAGAAAAATGGTGAAAAAATAAAATAAAATAAAATATTGATTATAAAAAGTTTTGCTTTTTCTATATATTTTTATATAATTAGCAAAATTTAATAATTCTGATAACATTATCCATGATTCAAATAAGTAGCATCTACTATATACTATATTTCAAAACTTGATATTTTTCTTCCAGCTAATTATTTTAAAATTAGCTAAATAAATAACATTTTGCATGATAAAATGAAACATCAATGTAGGTAGTCTTCAACTTATGATTACTCATATTAATTATAGTGATATAATCAATAAATTCTGAAATTGGTCAATGCATTTACGTGATTAGCTTATTTTCTGACAAAAATGGAGATTTATAAGATCAGGCCAATGTTTGTCTGTCCCCCATTAATAATTTTCAAATTAATTAGATCTTCATGAAATTCTGAAGGAGTGTTCTGTCAATGAAAAACACCTTGACATCTCATCCTGTAATTCTAAAGGAATTCATACGATAGAATTTCATTTTTATTACAATTTTAGTTTGTATTATTGCCAATAGATGGCTCTATGTTTTAGAAGTGTAGAGGTATACTATACAGCTTATCTGATTTCTTAACACGGCACTGTGTATTTTAACAAGTATCAATGACATCACAGTCCCAACGTAATGGCATCGCGACATAATGAATGATATCACATATTATCGGTAATTTATGATGTCATTGTGGCATATATGCTGGTTAAATTAGCATTAAAATTGGACACACAAAACTATTGAACTCAGTGATGTCATGAGTAAATTCAGAATTGATCAATGCAATTTATAAGCATATTAATCAATGCCCAATGAATTGATGTACCAAAAGCTCCTTTTTTATACTTAGTTTTTGTAATTTTGTTTTATGTTATGTTTATTAAAATAATGTATAGTGTCTAGTAGCAATTAATACTAGGAAATCCATAAATTTTGAGCATTTCCAACTTCTGACCATAGGTTTAGAACTGAATCCTGTTATACACTGAGGATTATCTATATAGGACTAGATACAAAAATGAAGCTTTTAGTATAATAGATAATTACACATATTTCTTTTATTTTAAATTTTACTGTTTTAATATTTTTTATTATAGTATTGTTTATATATAAACTAGCAATACTAAAATAGAGAATTAAAAACAAAATTTTCCAATTTTTAAAGGGGGGAGAAAAGTTATTTTTAGCAACATTATGATAGTGTTAATTTATAATATCCTAAATTTCAAAATAGCATAAGATATTTCAAGTTGAAATCTTGTTCAATGATTTAGTCAAAAATATACTGTACTAGAAAAATCAGCCTTTCAGTCATGTTGCTAAATAAATCATTAAAAGGGTGAAGGTTGATATGATTTAGCTGAAAAACATTTATGATAGATTTAACTGCTGTTTTTAAAGTTTTAGTTTATCTTTTCCAAAAATTAAAGTTTGTTATCATTATTAATATTCACTTATATTTTTTTAATAATTTAAGAAAAAATTAAATAATTAAAGCTAATAATATTTGAAAATAATAATAATAATAATAATAATAATAATGTTTATAAAAAATTTTTCAGATTCTTAAAGATTTAAAAATGTCTATTTTTTATATGAGATAGATCAAAATATTTTTATTAAAAATTTAGGTTACAGCTTAAAGGAAATATTAAAAATATCTCACTACAGTTATATTTGGGATTGATTATCAAACTAATAAAAATGAACTTTTACAGATTACGCACAGTCAATGAGAAGAATGGTATCTGTAGATACAATATCAAAAAAAAATTAATAGATACTATTACGGACTGAAAATTTAAAAATTAACATCACAAATCCCATTTATGTCAAATAAAAATAATACAATTATTGGACATAATCCAACAAAGAATCAGAAATGTTTTATATTGATTTCTAAAATTTAAATACTATATATTATGTCTGAGTCTTCCGAACTTAATATACCAAAATATTTCTAAATGTTTCTATTCAATCAAACCTTGTAATAGTATAATAAACAATTTTCCTTAAATCATTTTTTTACTATTAAAAAAATAAATTTAGTACATAAATATAGTCAAGCATAATTAAAAATGTCTACAGACTGATAGCTCTATGTTTTCAAAACAAAATTACATGATTCACTAATTTTCAAATAAATCCATTCAATTCAGAAATTTTTAAATAAATATATTTCAAAATACTAAATTTTCTAATCATAAAATGGAAATAATAACTATGCAATTAAAAATAAAAACTGAACTAAATAAAATATCTTCAAATTTTATGGATTTGTATGATAAATTTCGCACACAGAAGCTATTGTAAGTTTTTGATTTAAACATCTGCTGTTAAATGAGCTTAACTACTGTTTCGAACATCTGTTGCTAAATAAGCTTTAATTTCTCTTTCCTTCTTTTCATTACTGATGATATTTCGTAAGATCTATTTAATTTTAAAAAACAACTTTTTAAATGATTTTTAATATAATACAGTAATTCATCATTTTAGAAGCTTAAAAAAAATATTACCAAAAAAAATATGAAACATTTTTATAATATTAAAACAATAATCACCACCTAGTTGTCTATAAAAATGCTGATGATTAAAATTATTTATAATAATCATCATCTTTATAAAAATTATGAATACCAATTTAAAATGATAAAGGAAAAAAAATGACTGATAATGATTAAAAAAAAAACTTTTAAATTTGAATTAAATATTTATTCCACTATATAACATGAAAATAAATAAATCAAAAATTATAATTAAGAATTGAATTAATTAAAGTAGTATTTAAAAATCAGGCTTTTTTTTTTTTTTTATAAAATTGCCAATACAGTATAAAAGTTTATAAAATATATACTTACTAATATGTATTAATCCAAAAATGAAAAATATAAAAATTAATAATAAATGAAATTAAAAACTGTAACTAAATAAAAATTTTCGAAGAAATATATGTCAGCAATGATTTAAAATAAAAATTCAGTATATTCAGTTGCACTTAAAATCAAAATAATTTAGAATTACAGTAACTTCTGATATAAAATTTTATGTGAAAGTTATATAAAATATTTATATTATAAAAATTTAGAAAATAATTATTGTTTATTTTTATTGATGATCTATATTGAAACATCTATTAAGACAAATAAAAAAATTAGATGCATTTAGTAGATGAATTTTATATAAATTCTCTCTTCATTAAATTTTTTATAAATTTTTTACTCTGTTTTCATCTATTCTGTTCTATTCTTTTAACATAAATTTGATTTTGATTTGATGAGTTTGATTTTGTCCCAACTATTACAGAACATCCTGTTTATACAGTAGATGATCATTTACCCAAAAACATTCAAACAACTGAGGATCATTGTTCAGATTAATACGGACATGTCTGGCTGATTTGCGAATCAAAGACGACAAAAAAACTTTTGTCCATTAATTAATACATTTTCATTATTTCAATTTTTGTTACAATAAAAGCAACCCCCAACTTATGTAGATTCATACTTACATAAATTTAATTTTAATTAACAAGCTGGGCATAAACCCAGCCTCTCTTGAAAAAACTGGAGACATAGGACTCAGAACTGAATCTTGGTTCTCTAAAATGGTATGAGACTGCTTTATAATGTGATTTAGGTGCTTATTCTTTAATACAACTATTTTTAATATTAAGTGTTCATGACCCATTAATACTGTATAAGGTAGTTTTGATATACTTAGATTCAATTTACATAGTATTTTATATAAATTGGAGATTGCCTGTATTTGCATTGAATAAAACAGTTTTCAATCATATATGTGTTTGTATTAATATTGTGTATTTTATATGATAATCTATTAAAACCTCTTTTTAGTTCATTTTTCTAATGAAATTTTTAAAATATTTAATATCTGAAACTATTGTTTATCTGAAATAGCTCTAGTCTTGACTATTTTAGATAAAGAATCTCCTGTTTTGTTAATAAGTTGCGAAATTACAAATTCTGCATTATTAAAAAGATGAAATTTTTCATTTAAAGCTATTTTTTATACTTATACTATATATATTACTCTGACTATTATTTAATTGCTTAAAATGGTAATTGATACACTGGCTTCTTAAGATGACAATTTATACACCACAGTTTTCAAGTAATAACATCAAATATTTTGTGAAATTATAGTTTAAATATGAGAACTAAAGATTGTTTACTCATAGAATTAAATGAAAATTTCTATTGCAATCAATTAAAATTTGGAATTTGAAAATATTCAGAAAGATATAGAATGGACGAGACTGTTTAATCATCTCATCCATTTTATCATTTTTATTAGAAGATAATACAAATTTGCAGAGAAAAAAATACATTTAAATAGTACAATATTTAGAGAACTTTTTCTTCTCTAGATAATATATATTATTCTATAAATAGTACTATAATTTTGAAAAGTAAAATTCAAAAACTTATTAGATATTTCAGAATATATATATATATATATATATATATACACAAATACAAAAAGTTAATATATTTGAACTATCTGAAAATCAAAGATTTGTAAGTGTAATTGCATTATAATAGCAACAACAAAGGGTGATTCGAAGACAACCACTTTGAAAAAGAGGACACAAAAGTTGATCCCACATAACTGAATAGACTAGGAAGAAAACTAGATAGCAGGAACAATAGAAAATAAAGATGAAGTAATAACTATAATATTCCAAACCGAATATACAAAATATATAAATATATATCATAAAAATTTGTATTACTATATTTAGAAATTATTTAAATTCTCAATATCAGTATTAATCATTGCAACGAGACATCAAAAATATTATTATAATAAATTAAAGGATGGCATTTTAATATTTTATGAACAAACAATAAAAATTTTACTAATTATATCAATCTATTGGTAATCGGATTCAGTTCTCTAGAATATGAATGTATTAAAATAAGACTTCCAATTATCAATTAGTATGATAAGCCTGGAAAGAATTGCAATTACAGCAGAACATATTTATGGCAATACTCATTCAAAAATTAAAATGCACATTTATAATTTACGAGCTTAGTAAAATAAATCTAACACAAATAAAATTAACTAAAATCAGTGATAAATCAAACTGCAATGTTTTGTTTTTCTAATAATAATCTAATGAGGATACAAACTGAAAATATTTAAAAAAAAGTTTTGGTTTTACTGAATAAATTTGATAAACTACAACTTATGAATATTTTTGTTGCTGTGATAACTATCAGAAAACAGGATAAATTCCAATGATGATCCAGTGTGGTAACTTTTTCAGCTGAAACTATTTTAAACATTTAATTAAGCTGAAGCCTTAAGCTGATTACTTTGCAAAAATTTGACAGTTGAATACAGTACAGTATTATAAAGCATAAATCATTCATAACATAGTACACACAACATGACAGTATGATATTTAATATTAAAAAAAACATGCAAATCAGAAAAGGTTAAAGGCATCGACGTAAATTCCCATTTTATATACTTTCTAAATAAGAAAGTATATAAAAAGTAGTGTATTATTTAACTAATACATCACGATAATGACAACAGATCACTTTAATAACTTTCGCAGAAAATCATAGCGATCTCTTTTATTTCTAATTTTTCATAAACCAAACGATATATTAAGCCTAATGCTGTCATACAGTATCGAAAAAAGGCTAAAGATTTACCTCAACTTCCTCTTTCTCCATCATTTCTGTTACGTGAAGTCATTCATTATTTATATTTAAACATTCTACTTTAACAAAATAGGAAAATTAAGGAAGTTAAATTGTTTACTCATCAGACGACCGACTCTCGCTTAAGCAAAGACTCATCGCCACCAAAGCGCACTCTAGCGTTGGATTAAAAAATAATAATTAATTAAAAAAAAACACTCAAATTTACAAAATATAAAAAAATAAATAATCTACACTCTAAATCATAAAACACTAAAGAAATCGTTTCGTAATATATCTACCGAATTCAAATTTGAAAAGATTATTTAACAGGAAGAGGAAAAGAAAAAAACAACACAATTTAAATGGCTGGACGCATGCGTTACAAAATCTGTTTTCAAATTTTATTAATTTATTATTCTACGAGTTAATTACTGTTAAAACAACCGTTTAAATCGATTTATGAGTATTAATTATACGTATAGTTATCTGTAAAACAAATAAAAATAATTATTTTATTCATTTAGAACATGCGCAATGGAAATGTCTTGTGAGTTATGAAATGTAAGAAAGTGTTATTAAATGAAAATGATCTATTTGTGATTTTAAAAAAAGAAATAAAAATGTCTGATTGGTGAGTTTGTTAAATTTCGTTAATTAAACGTGCAGTATAGTATTTGAAACGATTAAAAAAAATAATAGAATTTTGTATTTTCAATTATATATATATTTTTGTGTGATTTAATTTTTTTGTTATACAGTAATTCAATTCTCTTTCAGCTGTAAAGAAACATGGATTGATCTCTTAGATAAATATTATCCTTTTGATTGTACTTATCAGCATTATTAAACTTTTTTACATATTGCTGAGAATTGCAGGTGGTTTCTACGTTTAATGAACTTAAATTATAAACTTGAGTAACCTTTATTTTCTTTGATTTCAGTTAAAAGTTATACCCTTTGTCCAAAATTTGGTAATTTGATGATGATCCAGTCTCGAAGAATATGAATTACTGTGAAATAAAAAAAAATATCTTTGTGGATATTTCATATGAATACAGTAGAACCTCGTTTATACGTTTTTGAAGGGGGTTGATAAAAATTATGTACAAGTGAGATTAACGTTAAAATGAAAC